>NGBS01001197.1:0-69952 GCA_002245135.1 Proteromonas lacertae | reverse complement strand
TGTTTACATTCATCACTTATGATGTAACAGTTTGTACAGCCTTGAATTGCTCCTAAAATATTCACATAATTAATTTATACCTCCTCCTTCACTTTTAATAGGCTTATAAAGAGCTAATAAAGAAATCGATAAAAATAAAATATACCTTCATCGGTTTCTTTTCTGTCTGTTTCTCTACACTATATGTAATAACACATAAAACACTTATAACTAGAAATATCCTCAACTGCATTGAGTTACGATAAAAAAATAAAAATTACCAATCAAATGTAATTTACACTTCTATTTTAGGTCAAATCAAAAAATAAACAATATTAGACAATTCAAATTCAAAAAATAACTACATTTTACATAAAATCTTCTTCATAACTAACAGCTGCACTATTATCAACTGACTTTTCGAAAGAGTATTGGATGTCATATCTTGTTTCTTCATTAACGTCTTATATTCTGATAATTCTTTTAGTTTTCTAGCTTCTTCTCTCTCCTTCTTCTCTTGTTCTTGCTGTTAATATATTGAGCCTTCCTTTCTCTCTTATCTTCATTTTGTCTTTCAATCCATTCCTGTTTTAAGTCTGGAAATCTATTAGATGAATAAATATAAAATGTTATGTATACTCTTCTCCTTTTTGTTTTCATTATACGTTTTACAATTGAGTTATCTCTATCAACTTTAATTAATTTTCTTTCTTTTTCATTGTGAAATCTATTTGACCAACATCCATACTACCATCTTTTTCTTAAATTGAGGAATGGAGTATAAACTACATTCACAGATGGTGGTTTACAGCCTTCTATAGAATTAGCCTATTTCATATGATTATTCAAAATAAAAAATACTTTTACTAATTGGCAACAATCTTCAATCACATTATCGGGTAGATCATCAATAGTTTCTCCCTAAATCATTAGAAAAAGTGAATATACTTTATTCATCCTCACATAAACGTGTGCAGATGAGTAATTATCAACGTGAAACCTAATAAATAGTCTTATTATCAATACCATATGTCTTCTGGCCATCCATATTTCAATAATTCCTCGTTTTCGTATTTATCTTTACCCATATATACAGTGTATCCACCTAAAATTAAAATAATGGATTATACCTCTTATTTTAAAGAAAAAAACCATTTTGAATGAAAATGTTCAAAAAAATAATCCGTTTCAAAATGAAAAGAAATTTAAAAATCATAAACATTAACAAATATTTAGTTTTCTAAAAACGCTTTTGTTGCTGATATTAACCTCTTCTTCAACATATCTAATTTTTTTATTCTAATCTTCCTTTCCCATTTGTATATTGCATGACTCAAATTCACATCAACTTCTTTCAATTTCTTCAAAGATTCATGTGATATAAAGAACATCAAACATGATCCATCATCAATACTATTCGAAAGTGGAATACCACCACCATTTCCTTTTTCATTCTTCACAATTTCATTTGAAACAACTGTAGTTTCATTATTACAAACTACATCTCCATATTCATCAACGTTTCCAATTATTGCTCCTTTACGTGTAATTGTCCATAATAATTTATCAGGATCAAAACTAGAAGGATCATCATAATTCAATAGATCACTATAAACTAATATTTTACCTTTTAACAATATGTAAATTCCTTGAGAAGTAGAATTCTCTTTAAATATTATTTCATTCTTTTCAAATCTTATTATTTTACCTCCTAAATTATCTGAAAATATTCTTAATATTGCTTTTCTTACTAAACTATTATTATTCGTATACAATAATGAATTAATAAAATAATAAATGGTTTGAAGATGTTTATTTCTAAACTTTATAATCTCTTTATTCTGAAAATTGGAAGAATTACAGAATGTCATATGATATGTATATTCATCAATTGCATCTTGAATTGTTGAATATGTCTAATAAATAAATAAATAAATATAAAAATATATATACAGAAAATGGATAAACATCTGTATTAGGATATTTAGTCTTTAAATAATTAAACATTTCTTCTCTCCTCTTTGGATTAACAAATACTAAACCTACATGAATATTATCTTCAGCTAAATCAACTACTAAATCAGCTAATACATTCTTCGCTGTTGAATCTAAACCTGTAACTCTAGAGAAATCAATCACAACAAATGTGATAAAACTACTTCCTAATTGAGTATTCTGCTTTTTCACTGTGTCTAGAATATGCTCACTTATATCATAGGATGGTGCAAAAAATATATATCCGCTTAATTGGTAGATTTTAATGGATTGATTTTCATTTTTGAATTCTACTTCATCTTCTAATGTGTAATTACTGTAATCATTACTTTCTGATGAAATGAATTGAGTATGAGCTGAAGAGTAGATATACATAACAAATGATATAAATATTCCAGCACCCAATCCAGTAGTGATCTATTAAAAAACAATAATAAATTAAACAATTAATACTCCAAGTAAAGCACTTCCTATAATAATAGCTAAAATAATACAAAACTCTAACTTTGTTACTTCATAATAAGCTTTTAAACTACTCTATTAATAAAAAAAATAATTAATATATATATATATATATATATACAACGATAAAATCAATACCCATATAAACAAACACCGCTCCCAATAAAAACCTTGGAATTAAAATAACAACTGAAATAACCTGTGGAATAAAGAAAGATAACATAATTATCACTGATAATTCAATTGTTGACCATTTATAAGAACCACCACATACACGATGAAAACCAGTCGCTGAAATTGCAATATTGGATGGAAATCCACCTAATAAACCAGAAAAGAAATTACCATAGCTTAGATTCTATTCAAGTAAATAAAAAATATACAGTAAATAGACTATCTAGGCTTGATGATTTGCCAAACATTCTATCTAACACTAATGCATTAATTCCATGTGTTTAAAATTGGACCTAACAAACAAGCTAAAAATATAGTTGCAGTTTCTTGTAGTACAAATTTAAATTCAATCAAATTAGGATTCATTCGTACATATAAATTATAAAATGGTTCACTTTCTGGAGGTTTCATTAACCATGTTGAATTTTGTGCTTCTTCTAGACTAATATGGAATATAAATCTACAAATATGAAATATGACAGAACCAATTATTAGAAATCCTGGAAAATTGAATGGAGATGAGAAATAGTTTTGTAAAACGAATAATAATAAACCTCCCAACTATTTATTTATATATAAAATAATAATAACAATAAATAAATAAATATACATGAATAATGACAAATAACCATATTGAATAGTTCTTGAATATATTTGATGAAAATTCTTCTCCATAACCTATCGTATAACAGTATTTATATAGAAAATAACCAACAGCTCCAAATGCACCAGATGTAACTGGAGTTGGGAGGTAATGTAATATTTTTGCCATTTTTAATTTTCCTAAGATGAATGCTATGATTCCTGAAAGTATAGCTTCTAGTGAGATTATAAATAAAAGTGTGGCAGCTTGATGTTCAAGAGGATAAGTGGATTTCTCTAAATCTGAAACAATCTCTGAGAGTAACGGTGTACTTTCTATACTCATTTGATTTACTGCACTTGGGTAAGGTCCCCAGAATGATATTATTAATTGGTTGACAAAAGTTCCAACCATACCACTGTGCATTGCGGAGATAAGATATTGTTCTAATGGTCCATGGAATAGCACAACTGGAATTGATATTATAAAGGTATAAATAACGAAACAACTACCAGATTAGAGAAGATTAATAAATACGTGAAAAATGGTGCAATTATTTCACCAACATATGTTTTCCTTGCATTTATTTTCACTCTGTAATATAGTCGTTTTATTTTATACGTAAGAGTTCTTAATCGCGGCGGTATAACAGAATCCTGCCTTGATAGTGTTTGCTTGACTGTCAATGTCTTTCTTAAAGTTAATTTCTTTTCGTAATCCAACAACGGCTCCTCCATTTAAAGATATTGAATTAAAAAAATCTTGAAAATGACGAATCTAAAATTTTAGGCGTTTCATTTTCTACAAAAACAGAATTAAATAAGATATACATATAAATAAACAACAATTTAATTATTAACTATCCTATCATAACAATACAGGAATGATTGCATTACCTCTTTTGATGAAACAAAAAAATCTTCTTGATAATTCGGAATAATAGAATCTTTCAGTGCAAACAACAAAGAAGGACTACTGCCTCTATAAAACATTGATAATAATTCCCAATTATAATGTATTGATGAAAATATTGGATAATAAAACAAATCATAATCATAACTACTATACATCCAATCAGTTCTTATAAAAAATGCTGGAAATAATTCAATTACACATTTTTTACTATTCAACCATAATGTATTAAATAAAGAAGTACCATGTGGTGATATATATATATCAATATTCATTGAAAATACAATCTGCGCTGGAGGTGTCATCATTTCATAATCTAAGTATTTATATATTCCACATTGTATTTTCATATGTTCACATATTATCAATATTGCATCAGCTATTTCTTCAACATTTATTATATTTCTATTTCTACGATATAGAATGAGTATTTTTATTTCATTATCTTTAATATTTAACATTGTTTCTGTTTTATTTAACTTCATGAAATCATATATTGAATCTTTAAATCTTTCACGACTATTACTGTTTATAAAATAACCACCAAATCCACCAACATGAACTTCTTGGATTAATATAGGCTTTAGAAAAGCAAATAAAATTGTCTCTTCTTATTAATTTTGCTATATCTTTTCTATAATATATTCTAATCTTTGGATTCATTTTACTTAAAATGGTGGTGAAATAATTCATATAAAAATTGACATAATCATTATTGGTTGAATAATCTACGAATATTACATCCTTTGGTATTGGAAATATGTCAGGATGGTCTATTATATACCATAAATACATTAGATTGTTGTATGTATGACCTAAATGCAAGGATGAAACAAATTTTATTAGATAAACAGGATCTTCCATATCAAACATTGTTATATACTGGTGTTTAGGTAATATATGATTTTGTAAACAAGAAAATGGTGATTTACAAAATCTATTTACTCTTATATTATCATTGGCATAGAATAAAGGTAATTCAAATAAATAGTCGAACTGTTGTTTAAAGCATACGTTGTTTACATACAGAAAATCAACCTCTGATGTACAGTTTAATGTCAGTTGTGAATACTATAAATAAAAAATGATATATATACTATTGCTGATGTATAACAAATACAAATTGATATGATCAGAACTGTGTAATACTTCATTAGACAAAATTTAAATTTTTGAAAATGTAACGACTATATTTCTTTTTATTTTTGGAATTTCAAAAAACATAAAAATTATTACATTTCATATTAAGCTTTATTACTATTTTCATCCTTTACATCATCTGGCTCACTTTTTGCTGGTGGTGATGGGTTTGGATTAGATGTATCTGTATTACTAGTTGTAGTTGAAGGTTTTCTACCATTCTCTACAGGATTGACTGTATCACTTGTTACATTAGACAATGTCACATCTATACTATCAGGATCAATAACTTCAGCTTCTTTTGTACTTCCTTCTTCTTCTATTTTATTCACACTATTAATCTCTTCAGTTTCATTTTCATTCTTGTTGTTATTATTCTTCTTGAATAATGGTATATTATATAATCTATAATATTCAATAACTCTTTCTGGTAATCTTTCAAATATTGAATGAATTGAATGTGTTAATGCTGATGACTTTTTGATAGACTTATTATCTATTGTTGTTACTAAAAATGGGTAAAAAAAAAGAATTAAAGAAATATAAAAGTATATTTAAAAATAAAAATAAAAAGATATATTTCGCTTTAATAATCCTTTTCCTGTTAGAAACAATCCAAGTTCTGTACCAGCAAATGCATCAAATCGTTTATCTGAATCATTCTGTATATTGATTATGAAGAAAAAGAACAGGTAAATTAGAAACTTAGAAAAAAATTAAAGAAACTTTATTAAAAAATAATAATAAAAAGGATATAATATCAATTTTAGATAGACAAGATCCAATATCAGTTGGATATTCATGAACAATCATTACTTCTACTAAAAATACTGTTTTTGGTAATATTTGAAGTGTAGAAATTGCATCGTCAAATATTCCTGAAAATCCTAAAGATGTATGAGGATTGAAGTGTTTTAACAGCTGATGAATAACATTCCATTACATCTTCTATCTTTGTCAACTATTTAAATTATATATATATATATATATATTATACTGGATTCTCATTCATTTTATATGATATATTTACAGTGTTATTGGTTTTACTACCTAAAGCAAAGAGATTTATTTGATGATTATATAAATAGATATCTAATGTGTCAATAACTTTAGTGATTATTAATTGATAACTATACGTACAATAATATAATAATAAACAGGAAAAAAAAATGAGATAGAAATAAGAATAAGTAATAATAATAATAATATATATATACGAATTTAAATTTTCAGATAAATAATGAAAACTATCAGGAGATGAATAAGGTCCATTTGCAGTGGTGAAAGACATATGAATATTCAATTGAAACTGCAATCCATTCTTTATATAATTATAAAACGTCTGATCAGTATTAATTATATCAAAATCTATTATATCAATTTTACCAATTCTATTTTTATTTATATCTTTTAATGTTATTGGAGTTTTCTTTTGCAAATCTTTAAAATTTAACTATTTCAATAAAAAAATAGAAATATTTATATACTTTATCGTTACTTCCTAATTCTACTGTACTTCCATCATCATTGATGGAGTTTACTTCTATTATAAACTGGCAGTTAGGGTTATTACCACAGAAGAGAGGATAAGGAGTTACTAATGTTGGAAATTCAAATGTATCTTTTGCATTGTTTACCGTTTGAGTATGTGCAATAGGTGAGTAAACTGTACTTTCAGTTTCTCGTAGGAATACACATAATGGTTTTGGAGATTTCAAATATCGAGGATAATTAATTTCTAAATAACTACATAAATTATATTTATACCTGTTGCTGCTAATTTTATAGACACTAATTCATTTGGACTATTTTCTAATACATCTATTACCATAACTATTTGAGTTTCTTCGGATTTTACTGTTAATTTACTTATAACCCTTGATTCTTCATTCATTACTAATTTTGAAACTGCATGTTCGTTTTCACCTAAAAATGTTTGCTTTTCTATGTCAATTCCATCATTTGGATGTTCAAAATCGATAACTTTGTAAACTCTAAATCTTAAAAGTTGCGGGACTTCAAATTTGTATATCATTGGTATAGAATCCATAAATTCATATCTAGTTATCAAGTAAATCACTAATTTTATACTCTTTACCAGGAATATAAACAACATCACTTCGATAAATCTCCTTCCACAGTTTTCTACCTTCATTTAAGAATACAACCATTAGTATTGAAAAATTCGTGTCGCCTTCATCAATTGGCAAATTGGATAATTTTATTTGTAGCTACATGTCAATTATATGCAATATACATTAATCTTTGAATCAAATATGTTATCTAAGAAATTTAGATGAACATCACTTCCATTAAGTAGATGAGCATCTGACATAAATGAACTGTTTAACATATTACTATATGAACAGCCCATCTTTCCGAATGTATTTTTTTCAAAAAATTTTATAAAAATAACAATCGATAATTTTGAGACACCTTTTTTATTATAGTCGTTTTGGATCTTTCAAACTTGCTTGAATCTAAAAATGGTATTTTTTTGATTTTAATCACTAGGATGATATTAAACACAAAGGATATATGTTCAAAGAGGGAAATGGTTTTGCTCTTTTTCGAAAAATGAGTTGGAAACGTCGTTATTTCGTTTTGAAAGGACATTTACTCTATTATTATACTAATGCCGAAAGTTATCAAGAAAACAAAAAGAATATTAAAAAGCCAATAGAATTACTAGGAAGCAGAGTAGAGATGGGTGAAGATACAAAATTTGTGTTACATGCTGAACTCGTAAGATATCAGTTATGTATTTATAATCAAATAGTTTCAAGTTAAAGATTCTCAGAGAAAATGGATTTTTCGATGTGATTCAATAGCTGAAAGAGACGGTTGGGCAAAAGCTATAGGTGTAATAGCTCGACAAAGCCAACAACGAGATCCACTAAATCCACCAAAAGATATATACAATCCTCTTCGTATATTAAACAATTAATTTATCATTTTAAATAGCAGGCATATCAAGTGATTCATTTAAAAGAAATCAATCTTCACCAGATAAAAACGACAAAATCATCCCAGACACAAAGCAAAACCCAATAAATCCCATCGCACCAACTCCAACAACAACAGCTCCAATAGTTGATAATATAAATGATCAATACTCCAACCAGAATGATTTTTATATAAGTAATTTCACTATATTACTAGAACAAGCACATATATCTATCGTAGAAGGTACATTTGATAAGTATTTAATAGATGAAGTAAAGACGTTCTTAAGGAATCAGCCATTTCATCGAATTATACCAGCTTTGAATGTATTAAATGTGTTAGTTAAAAGTCCAACATATGCAAGTTATTTTAGTGAAAATTCTATTACCAATAAGAATGAAAACGGTGTGTTATTGCTGCTACATAAAATAAATGATTGTGTCAATACAAATGAAAGAACAATTGAAGGAGTTTATTTAGTTAAAATATTTGAAATTTTTACCAATTTGAGTTATACAAATGCATGTTTATCTTCGATTTATAAACCAGATAAACAGCAGCAGAATAATATATTTGATATTATATTGATTATAATGAATTTCTATGTATATATATATATTAATATATAATAGGTAAATCCAGTAATGAGACAATGTTCAGAGTTTTTAAAAGTGTTTTATCCACGAATTATTCAATGTTTTGAATTACCAATATCAGATTATGAACCATTGACATTTCTATTACATATAAAGTATATTATATATATATATATTAATGAATAGTGATTCAGAGATATTGGCTAATGTTTTATTAACTTTAACAAGTTTAGTATCTTCAGATAGATATGATACTGTGGTATTAAATTCATTTTTGATTGATGTATTTCCATTACTGATAGATACAGTGAATAAATTAACAACTGAAGAAGAGTTGATTATATTGATTGATGTATAATATATTATTATTATTTGTTATATAGTTTTTTTCATATTTAATTGAGATTAAATATTATATAGTAAATATGTTTTATAATGAATTAGAAAAGTTATTTACACTTGTAAAACCCAACTAGTTGTATAGTTATAAATTATATATATATATATATAGATGATTCAATAAGTAAAGTAAATTATTCACTGAAATATCTCAAACTATTAAAACAGAATTTAGCCAATTCATTTACTATGAGTTTCAACAGCAATAATAATAATAATTCCGTAGGAAAAGTACGTTCTCAAGACAGTAAGAATGCAAATGATTTCTCGCCAGAATCTCTAAAGAATTCTCAACAGTTTAATGTTGAACCATATCCAATCAAATTGCTGTTGACTGATTTGAATGAAGTATTTCCTGAAAAGAATCCAAATGGAAAATATTCTAATTTATTTGATGAAATGTTTTATGATAATAGTGACAATGAGAGTCAAACGGAAATAACAATCTAATGTTTATAATTTACATACATTTTTGTATTGTTATTGTTGTTATATATAAAACCCATTTTTTACATAAATATTTATATTTATATTTCGGAAAAAATAATTATCATTATATACAATCACTAAATTTAGGTAAATCATGGATTTTATACATAAATTTAGGTCTTATATATAACAACTTGTTACATCCGTTCTTAATCTTACTAGTATTATTAACTAAATCACTTTCACATAGCATATCATAGAATTCACATAAATAATGAATTAAAACACGGCAAAAAGAATCAATAAATGACAATACTAAATACTGCTTATCATTGTTAGATGTATGAAATGATGGCAACTCATTCAATACGGTTTTCATATCATATTCAAAATTATAGTTTTGAATGACTGGTGAGTTAATTCCATTTATAATCATTAATCTTAGATACTCTTCTATTTCTTTAATAAATGGTAATTCGTAGTAATTCTTCAATTTTTCAAAACTTGATTTATTTAAACGCTTTTTCATCTCTTTTAATGAATAATGTTGATCTAAATTGATAGAAGTATTCTTCTTGTTTGTGACTGTATCGTAAGATATGACAGATAAAAACATATCTTGACAAAGAGGATCATTAAATATTTCTGATAAGGAGGTACTACTTTCAAAATCAATATTGAGTGGTATATTGGAGTTAGATAATAAATTTTCATCCATTTTATCTAAACCTAACAAAGTATCTAGATTGTAAAAGATTAAAATAAAAAATACCATTATCCCATCTTCTTTGACGTCTTTTACCAGGTTTTCTATTTCGCATTTTTGCGAGTTGAACAATACTGAATTGTCTGATATTGACTCTACCTTCTTCACCTCTATTCCTTCTTTGTTCTCGATGTGCAGTACCTGTTAAAACTCCACGATCATGATTAACAATAACCCCACTTTCTTCGATTAAGAGAAGCATTCAGAAAAAAAAGAAGCAATAAAAGTGATTGGTTGAGTCAAAATAGATTCAAAAAAGATTCATTTTAACAATCGGAAATAATGATTCGTTTATAGAATCTTCATGATTCATTTTATTCATAAAAGCAAAATAAAAAAAAAACTATTAATACAACTATTTATTAAATCATTAACTTGAATTAATTGAATAATCACTTTTAAAGCTAACTTCATTTACTATTACTATTCAATATTTATATTCTAATATTCAAAAGGTTTATTTCCAGCATCAAACTCTTCAGTATTATAAAACTCATCTCCATTTGTTGGATGTCTTCGATGAACTGGAGTAAACATACTCTTCCATAATGCTTTGGCCATTACTCCTTGAGCTTTAGCATTGGGATGAAAACAATCTACTTTAGATATATAATCCACTGAATCTAACATAAACCCTTCTGTCATTGGATGATAACTTAAAATAAACGAATCTGTACTTGGATGTCGATTTAATATTTGATGTAATAATTCGTTAGATTGTCTTGAAGCTTCATTTATGCAATATCTTCCCAAAGCATATCTTGCTATAGGACAAGACATTGTTAAAGCAACTGTGTTTTGTATAAGGCATCTATTATCTGAATGACCTGTATCATAAACTTTTGATGGATCTAATATTCCCATCAGATTAACAAATGCTTTTGGCACTTTCTGTTGTAATTCAAATAAAAATATATCCAAACCGTTGGTTATATTGTATACAAGTTCAGGAATATTTGATTCCATTGAAATATCACATAAATCATTACCTCCACTGAATACTGTGAATAATTTCCAAGTATTTTCATAATCAAAACCAGGAATCTTCTTCATTCTATCAATTGCATTATCTAATTGCTTCATCAAATTATAAGTGCAAGATCCTGCTATTGCTACATTGAAACCTTCATCATCTTTCATTGGTTGAGTTCCTATATTTATATATATAACACATAATACTTGTAGTTCCTCCAATCACATTAGGATTATATTTTCTAAGGTAATTGAAGATACTAGTTGAATTTTGATAACCACCTGAAGCGAATGAAACACCCTTATTAAAAATAAATAAATATCATATACTTTGCTATCAAATGCAGGAATCTGCTCTGAATGAGTTGCAGCAGTGATTGAGTCACCCATTGAGATTATAATTCCAATATCCTGTGGATATACTTTAACTTTTGGTCTTTCATCAAATGCAAATGAAAAAACAATCAAGAATAAGAAGAATAAATATTTCATTTTAAAAATGGTGTTAAGAATGTGTTTTGATGACGTAAGGTTGTTATTTTTATATGTCATCAATTGATAAACATTTAAATAAGAGATATCATGTTTAATTTAACATGTTAATTGTGTGTAATAAAAATATAAATCAAATTAAATACATTTCATTATATTCTGTAAAATACATATCAACAAAAGAAAATATGTTTTATTATATATAAAAAATTAATAATTACATTCATAAATTCTTCATCAAGCTACAGAATAATTTCTTACTTTTCTGTTTTTAATCAAATTCCTTTGCTTCACTATATCACAACGATTTATAAGTACTTCCTTTAAATGAAACTATATATAAAATAAATAAAGAATATATATATATATACAAAAAATAATTTCTCTTTTTCATTATCTTCTTTTTTCATTCTTTTGTTCTTTGGCGTTTTGCTTCGTTTACCTGTTTTTATATTACTTACACTATTATTGCTATTACTCTTGCTAAGGCTATTAAGTAGTGTAGAATTGGCTGTATAACTACAGGTCCTTACTAAAGCAGTATCCACTTTCAGTTTACTCACAAGCGGTGTACATTTATCTCCACTTTCTGCTTCTTCTAATTCTTCCGATTTACAGTTTACAGTTTCTGTTGTAGCGACGGGTAAATCATCTGGATTTAATGGCGGTTTATTTGTACATTTTGGATTATATATTTCATCTGTAAATAACAATGAATCTTTATTATTTTTATCCATTGATATTTCAAATGAAGGCTGTAATAAAGGTGAAGTAACTAATGAGAAATTATTATTATATTTCTTAGTGGATGACGATGGTTCAGATTTTGATTGTGTTTGAACTGTATTATTAAAGTCATTAGGTGGAGGTATAATTGATTCAAATATTGAACTATTATTATTATTATTAACACTATATGAATTATTCATAGAAAATGAATAGACTTTTTCATTATTAAAACTACCAAAACTTAACTCTTTATCATCATTACCATTACAATTATCATCTAAACTAAAATCATTCAAATTATTATTATTATTATTATTGCTCATAAATGAACCAACTAACATTGGTGACATCTGCGGTGTATCTATTAGTAAGAATGTATCACTTAAGGGAGATTGATTTGGTACAATTGGAGGTTGCTTTTTATTAATTTCATCGTTTAATTCTGAAAGTACACTTCCTGCTGATTGTTGTGGACTGATTTCTGGACTTTGGATTACTTCATCGAAATTTGTATTTACGTGTATATTGTATTTTCTATCAATACCGTTGTGATTATTACTGATCATCTTATAACTAGTATTATTTCCTTCATTTGTACCAGCAGTAGCAGTTGTACTTGTTGTGTTGGCAGTACCTCTTTCTTTTATATTCTTCAAACTCATATCTAACAGCCTTTCTGATAAATCACAGCATTCTTCAAGTATTGATGGTCTTTCCATGTTTGTATCTAATCGTAACATCATATAGGCAATTTCATAGAGGGTTAAACCTCTTTCAACACCAATCTGAAGTAATAAATTCGAAATCCTTAAATTCTTCAAACACACTTCATTGATCTTCAACTTTTCTCTTAAAAAGATGATATCTTCATCAATATTGATTGACTTTATATATTCCTTTGTTTCTTTGTCAAATGGAACTTTGGCTTGAGGGTACTCAAACCAACACCAATCACACCATCCAATATTTATCTTACTAGGGATTGAATAACCATGATCTATTGGGATTGCCTTCCAAATAACTTCATTGGTCACTAGAGATCGACCCATTTGCTTTAGCAAGATATTTTCTTCATTTCGATCTAGATTCAAGATACGTATATCTAATATTCCTATCTTATGAATATCCATGACACTTAATATCTTGCTACTTCGATCAATAAGTAAATCATCACATTCTACAAATTTCTGTAAAGAACCTAGCTTGGGGATATAATTATTATCATCATCTCCACTTCCACTACAATTATTGTAATTGAAAGATTTTGAACTCATTTCAGCTAATGTTGTTGCTGGAACTCCACTAAAATGATCTTTATCCATATAATATGCAGCTACCTCACGTATACATGACCAGCCTGATTTAATAAAATCACGAAGACCTGTAGAACCAAATGGACCAACAAAATCGTGTGGATTATTTGGCGCCATTGGTTCTTCATCTTGTGGTTTAAAACAATAAATATTCTCTCCATTGTAATTCTTTAAAAAGTATGTACCACCCATTCCTTCTTCTGCTCTTTTTGGATCATAATTTTGGAGACCAGAGGTGACTTCAGTTATTGCATTCTTCATTTCCTATTTAAACACATATAATTATATAATTCATACTTCAGGTGTTTCAATGCCACCAAAAAATTGAATTGAGTTGTTTTTATCACTTTTTAATGTGGTCGTTGCTGTAAATACTATTGTTTCAGAATCATCAGAACAGAAATAGTAGTATAAATAATTACTGTTGTGTATTTTCTTACCATTGTATGATAGAATTATTGATGAGGGTGGTATACCTAATTTGACGCTCAACTGTTCTTTTACATTACTAACTTTCGTCTGATGAGTGACATTTATGTTTATAGGGACATTATTGTATAACACCGAAAAAACTGATTTCATTTAACCTAAAAAGATATTTAGCCCTCCTTTCCTTAATAGCCAAGTGACATATATAAGCAAATAAGAAAAAGAAGACACAAAATCCTTTCGGTTTTCAAATTTGGGCTTGAATAATGAATATCAAGCTTTGTGCTTTATCTCAATGTTGCGATACTGAATTGTGAAGTGAACTGTAAAAGTAATTAACTAATCTTTGAGTTTGATCTAAAACTTAGCTAAAATAACAGTCCCATGTGATTTAAGCAAGATTTCTGATGATTATGTCGTTTCATTTTCTTCACTTTAAACCTATTATTAACGTGTATGAAGATCAAAAACAAACTTAATTTTTGATATTTATATTTACATTGACAAAATTCTTTATTTTGTTCCTAAAATAGAATCTTGATATAAATACATATATAGGGCAATAAATTATTTTTCTAATTCTATGATACTAATCATATTTTTATATAGATCCTATGAACAATAAAAAAATCATTAATATAAAAAATTCATAATAGAGTATAACCAAATTATTGGACTAGATTAGTTAAGGTAAAAATGAGAATAATCCCTTATTCATTGTTCCCCTCAATCTCTCAACTTCTTGATCATTTAATGAAAGCAAAGTAGTAAGAACAGGTATCAATGACCTTCTTTCACTATCACTCTTAGCAGTAGTATAATTCAAAATCACATTCTTCAAATATTCATTATTAGCTATTTCAGCTGATTCTAAAAGAGTTTGATCTGGTGCAACTCTTCTCAATTCTTCTTTTAACACTCTTTCTTGAGTTTGAAGTAGTTTTATTCGACTTTTCAATTCTTCATTATCTAATTTCACTTCTTCTAATTCTTTTGACACTCTTTTAATCTCATTTTGTGCTTTTAATTGATTTTGAGCAGCTAAAGCGAAGAATTCTTCCATTGAATCAGTGTTTATATTACTATTACCATCAGAATTATTGTTATTATCATTTGTATTGTGATTTTCATTCAATATAAATGCTAATAAATCAGCAGAACGATCTACATTTCTTGTAGGATCTTTGAATGCTGGTCTGAACCTTGTACTTCTTGTTGTTGATGGTGTTGTGGTATTGGAGGATGGAGTAGATGTTGAATTCTGTTGTTGAAGTTGTTGTTGATGATAATTTTCTCTTTCTTCATTATTTTCATTTTCTTCTCCTCCTTCTTCTCCTTCTTCATCATCATCAATGTCTTTTGGACCATTATTATCATCAGATTGTAACAATTGAGGTGTAGCTTCCAGTTGTTGTTGTTGTTGTTGTTTATTATCTAATAATAATTCTGGTGGTAATTTAATAGCTATATTTTCTTTATTAGGTCTCTTAGCTGATCGATTAATTGGCAAGAATGATGATGCATCAATGGCAGTTGGTATTTCATCTTTTAGTTTCAATATTTCTTCATTCTTTTGTCTTAATTCTTCGTTATATTTCTCATGTACTTTCTTTAATTCTAATGTTAAATCATTATAATCTTTCTTTAAATCATCATATAACTTATGAGTTGATGAAACTGAATCATTATAAGCTTTTTCATTGTTTTCCATAATATTTGCTATTTGTTTTTCATAACTTACTTTTTGTTGGTTAAATTTCTCATTTAGTAATTGATAAGCATGTTCTAATGATTCATTATTATTTTTCAATTTTTCATTCTCTAGTTTATTATCATTAAACGATTTATCTAATAATTTGAACTTTTCTTGCCATTCTTCAATTTGTCGTTTATATTCTCTGATCTTGTCCCTTTCTTCGAGGTTTACTACTGGTTGAATAGTTGGTAATGATGATGTATTATTCAATTTCATTGCTTTTAAAGCTGTATGTGCCTTTATTTTATATTTTTCATATTCATCTCTTATATCTTCCAATTCTTCAGATAAATCTTTGATTCTTAATTCACTGAGACCTATTTGGTTTTCTAATGATCTTTCGTAGATTTCTGGTAATATCCATTGTTCTATTGACATATAAAATAATATATAAATATACGGTTTGGGTGTGAAGCCATATAATTCTTCAAATCATCTTCTTTCAACCACAATTGTTTACCATTATTCAAATCATCCAACAAATACCATTTATCTGTATTAACTAACCTACAAGTTGCTACATTAAAAGTATCGTTATCATTCAAAATTGCATTTCCACCACTACCACCAACTGAAGTCATTCCTTTGAACTTCAATAATTCATTTTCTTTATTTTGTAATTCTTTATGGGATTTAGATAATAATTTCTTTACTTTAGATATTTGTCCTTCTAATGATGTTTTTTCATCATTTAAGGATTTATATTTATTCTGTAACTCATCTCTTTCATTGACTATTCTTTGAGTTTCGTTCTTTAAATTATCTATTAATTTATTCTGGTCACTTAATGTACTTTTCATTGTATTATTTTCTTCCACTAAACCACTACTATTTCCTTGTAAAGTTGAAATATTCAAACCTAATGACTCGATAGTTTGTTCATTCACTTGAATCTGTGATTTGTACAAGTTACATTGTTGTTTGGTTTGTTCAATTTGTTTGAGTAATACATCATTCACTTCTTTCTCATGTTTAAACTGATTCTCAAATGATAATGCATTTTCATTGGCTATTTTCACTTCTGATTGTAATTTTGAGATTTGTTCTTCATTATTCTAATTAATAATATGATATATATATATACATTTGATGTTGATTTATCAGATAACATCTTTCTTAATTCAATTAATTGAGATTCTTTTTTATTATTCTCAGACACCAAGTCAGTATTTTCAGTTCTCAGTTTCTTTAAACCATTTTTCAGTTTGTTATATAGTTTTTTATCTTCAGCAGATTGTTGGGCAACATTTCTCTATATAAATAATAATTATCAATAATAAATAAAAATACATATGATTTTTCTAATTCAGCTTTTGAATTCTTTATAATCTCCAACTCTTTCTTCAATTGAATCACATCTAGATCTGAGATATTACTCAAATCTTCAACTGCATCACCAGCTTCTGATGATTTTCTTTCAATAGTTTTCAATGAGTTTAACTCTATATTTATTTTCTCTAAATCTATTGTCAAAGTGTTCTTTTCTTGTTCTAAACTATCTTTTTGTAATTTTAATGATTTGATTTTTTCATTTAATTCATTCTCTCTTGTTTTTAATTTCTCTAATTCACTCTTTAACGGTTCTAATGCTTTTTCAGATTCATTTTTAGACTGAGTTAATTCTTCAATTTGTGATTTTAAAGATATAATTTCACTATCTTTCTGGGTATCTTGATTTGTATTTTTAGATTGCAATAGTTCTAATTCATTTTGGACATTTTCATATAATGATTTCAACTCTTTATTATGATTTCTTAATCCTTCTAATTCAGTATTTAATGTCTTTATTTCAACATCTTTACTATTCAATTTATTGGGTAAATTCTCAAATTCTGTTTGTTGTTGCTTTAAATTCTTGATCTCTGATTGTAATTGGTTAATTTCATTATCTTTTGATTGTAAAGCTTGAGTGTGGCTTGACTTCATATCATCCAATTGATGTTGAAGTTCAGTCTTGCTGTTCTGAATGGTAGTTATATCATCTTGTAGTGAAGATATTTCATTGTTCTGTTCTTCAGTCTCTTTGCTCTTAAGTTCTTGGAGATTATCATATTCTAATTTCAAGGATTGAAGTTGTTGTTTTAGTGTGTTAACTTCTTCAGTATTATTGGTATTTGATAGTGATTCAGAGGATTTGAGAGATTCTAATTCTGATTTTATTTGTGAGATTTCTTCTTCTTTTGATTTGGTTACATCTTCAAGTTGAGATTTGAGATTCTGAATTTCATTGTCTTTTTCACTTTCACCATTAGAATTAAATTGTTTTAATTCCTCTATTTGCTTTTCTAATTCAGATTTGTTGTTATTTAATTCTTCTATTTCACTCTTCAAATTGTTTATTTCATTGTCTTTTTCACTTTCACCATTAGAATTAAATTGTTTTAATTCCTCTATTTGCTTTTCTAATTCAGATTTGTTGTTATTTAATTCTTCTATTTCACTCTTCAAATTGTTTATTTCATTGTCTTTTTCACTTTCACCACTTGTAGTTGATTGTTTTAATTCTTCAATTTCTTTCTCCAATTCAGATTTATTGTTATTTAATTCTTCTATTTGAGATTTGAGAGTTTGAATTTCAACATCCTTTTCATCATTACCACTAGAGCTTTGCTTTAATTCTTCTATTTGAGTCTTCAAATTGCTAATTTCACCATCTCTTTCAGTAATGTTATTTTCATTCGATTGTTTTAATTCTTCAATTTGCTTTTCTAATTCAGATTTGTTGTTATTTAATTCTTCTATTTCACTCTTCAAATTGTTTATTTCATTGTCTTTTTCACTTTCACCACTTGTAGTTGATTGTTTTAATTCTTCAATTTCTTTCTCCAATTCAGATTTATTGTTATTTAATTCTTCTATTTGAGATTTGAGAGTTTGAATTTCAACATCCTTTTCATCATTACCACTAGAGCTTTGCTTTAATTCTTCTATTTGAGTCTTCAAATTGCTAATTTCACCATCTCTTTCAGTAATGCTATTTTCATTCGATTGTTTTAATTCTTCAATTTGCTTTTCTAATTCAGATTTGTTGTTATTTAATGCTTCTATTTGAGATTTGAGAGTTTGAATTTCAACATCCTTTTCATCATTACCGCTTGTAGTTGATTGTTTTAATTCTTCAATTTGCTTTTCTAATTCAGATTTATTGTTATTTAATTCTTCTATTTCACTCTTCAAATTGTTTATTTCATTGTCTTTTTCACTTTCACCACTTGTAGTTGATTGTTTCAACTCTTCAATCTCTTTCTCTAATTCAATCTTACTATTATTCAACTCTTCAATCTTCATTCTCATTTCATTAATCTCATTCTCATTATTATTATTATTTTCACCATTACTAACACCACTAGTTTCTTCTACACTATTTACATTACTCTTTACTTCCTCTAACTCCTTCTGTATTGTCTCATATTTCACTGTTAAATCGCTATTAGTACTCATCATTTGGTTTATCACTTCATTTTTATTTATTTCATCTTCTGATTTACCAGATTTCAATGTTTCTATTTCTACAGCTGTGCCTTCTAATCTATTTTCTAACTTTGATTTTTCTTCTAATAAATTGTTTATTTCTTTCTTCAAATTATTCAATTCTAAGTTCTTTTCTTCTACTGCTGCTTTTGCATCTGATTTTAAAGATTCTATTTCACTCTCTAAATCTTTCTTCATATTTAAGATTTCTTCATACTTTGTATTAGCAGCTATAACTTCTTGCTCTTTTTGGTATTTCTCTTGTTCAAATGATGATTTTAATTCATCATAATCTAATTGAACCTTTTGTAGATGATCTTCCAGTTCATTTTTAGAGGATTTTATTGCATCTAATTCGTTTCTTAAATCAGTTATTTCTATTTCCTTTTCTTTATCACTTTCACCTCCTCCTTCTTCTTCTTCTATTTGATCTTTTTGATTATTTCGTAAAGTTTCAAGTTCAGATTCGAGTTGGGATTTTTGTGAGTTTAATTCTTCGATTTGAGATTTGATTTGAGATATTTCTTCTTCTTTTGTTTTGGTTATTTCTTCGAGTTGAATCTTTAAATTGTTTATTTCATTGTCTTTCTCAGTGATGCTGTTTTCATTATTCTGTTTCATTTCTTCGAGTTGTTTCTCCATTTCCATCTTACCATTATTCAATTCTTCAAGTTGAGATTTGAGATTCTGAATTTCACTATCTTTTTCACTTTCACCATTAGAATTCGATTGTTTTAATTCCTCTATTTGTTTTTCTAATTCAGATTTATTGTTATTCAACTCTTCTATTTGAGTCTTCAAATTGCTAATTTCACCATCTCTTTCAGTAATGTTATTTTCATTCGATTGTTTTAATTCTTCAATTTGCTTTTCTAATTCAGATTTGTTGTTATTTAATTCTTCTATTTCACTCTTCAAATTGTTTATTTCATTGTCTTTTTCACTTTCACCACTTGTAGTTGATTGTTTTAATTCTTCAATTTCTTTCTCCAATTCAGATTTATTGTTATTTAATTCTTCTATTTGAGATTTGAGAGTTTGAATTTCAACATCCTTTTCATCATTACCACTAGAGCTTTGCTTTAATTCTTCTATTTGAGTCTTCAAATTGCTAATTTCACCATCTCTTTCAGTAATGCTATTTTCATTCGATTGTTTTAATTCTTCAATTTGCTTTTCTAATTCAGATTTGTTGTTATTTAATGCTTCTATTTGAGATTTGAGAGTTTGAATTTCAACATCCTTTTCATCATTACCGCTTGTAGTTGATTGTTTTAATTCTTCAATTTGCTTTTCTAATTCAGATTTATTGTTATTTAATTCTTCTATTTCACTCTTCAAATTGTTTATTTCATTGTCTTTTTCACTTTCACCACTTGTAGTTGATTGTTTCAACTCTTCAATCTCTTTCTCTAATTCAATCTTACTATTATTCAACTCTTCAATCTTCATTCTCATTTCATTAATCTCATTCTCATTATTATTATTATTTTCACCATTACTAACACCACTAGTTTCTTCTACACTATTTACATTACTCTTTACTTCCTCTAACTCCTTCTGTATTGTCTCATATTTCACTGTTAAATCGCTATTAGTACTCATCATTTGGTTTATCACTTCATTTTTATTTATTTCATCTTCTGATTTACCAGATTTCAATGTTTCTATTTCTACAGCTGTGCCTTCTAATCTATTTTCTAACTTTGATTTTTCTTCTAATAAATTGTTTATTTCTTTCTTCAAATTATTCAATTCTAAGTTCTTTTCTTCTACTGCTGCTTTTGCATCTGATTTTAAAGATTCTATTTCACTCTCTAAATCTTTCTTCATATTTAAGATTTCTTCATACTTTGTATTAGCAGCTATAACTTCTTGCTCTTTTTGGTATTTCTCTTGTTCAAATGATGATTTTAATTCATCATAATCTAATTGAACCTTTTGTAGATGATCTTCCAGTTCATTTTTAGAGGATTTTATTGCATCTAATTCGTTTCTTAAATCAGTTATTTCTATTTCCTTTTCTTTATCACTTTCACCTCCTCCTTCTTCTTCTTCTATTTGATCTTTTTGATTATTTCGTAAAGTTTCAAGTTCAGATTCGAGTTGGGATTTTTGTGAGTTTAATTCTTCGATTTGAGATTTGATTTGAGATATTTCTTCTTCTTTTGTTTTGGTTATTTCTTCGAGTTGAATCTTTAAATTGTTTATTTCATTGTCTTTCTCAGTGATGCTGTTTTCATTATTCTGTTTCATTTCTTCGAGTTGTTTCTCCATTTCCATCTTACCATTATTCAATTCTTCAAGTTGAGATTTGAGATTCTGAATTTCACTATCTTTTTCACTTTCACCATTAGAATTCGATTGTTTTAATTCCTCTATTTGTTTTTCTAATTCAGATTTATTGTTATTCAACTCTTCTATTTGAGTCTTCAAATTGCTAATTTCACCATCTCTTTCAATAATGTTATTTTCATTCGATTGTTTCAATTCTTCTACTTCTTTTTCTAATTCTTCTTTTTTATTGTTTAATTCTTCTATTTGAGATTTGAGAGTTTGAATTTCAACATCCTTTTCATCATTACCACTAGAGCTTTGCTTTAATTCTTCAACCTCCTTTTCTAATTCAGATTTATTGTTATTTAATTCTTCGAGTTGAGTTTTCAAATTGTTAATTTCACCATCTCTTTCAGTAATGTTATTTTCATTAGATTGTTTTAATTCCTCAATTTGCTTTTCTAATTCAGATATTTCACTCTTTAGATTGCTAATTTCATTGTCTTTTTCACTATTGATATTTTCATTGGATTGTTTCAATTCTTCTACTTCCTTCTCCAACTCAGCTTTTCTATTGTTTAATTCTTCAACTTGAGTATTTAGATTCTGAATTTCAGTGTTTTCATCATTTTCATTAGATTGTTTTAGATCTTCTATTTGCTTCTCTAATTCAGATTTATTGTTAGTTAATTCTTCTATTTGAGATTTTAAATTGTTTATTTCAATTTCCTTTTCATTACTAATAGTTTCTTTGGATTGTTTCAATTCTTCGATTTGTTTTTCTAATTCAGATTTACTGTTATTCATTTCCTCAATTTGACTCTTTAAACTGTTTATTTCATTATCTTTTTCACTATTATTATTAGATTGTTTTAACTGTTCCAATTCATTTTCAATCATCTTCTTAGCTTCCTGGACACTTTCCAATTCAGATTTCACATCATTATTACTAGTTTCTAACTCCAATTTACTATTCTTCAACTCCTCAATCTCTTTCTTCAATTCTTCTAATTCAGCAGCATGTTGATCATCATTTAACTCTGAATTCTGTATTTTCAATTCTTCTATTTCTTTCTTTAATTCTTCAATCTCTTTGGATTTATTACTATCATTATGATCATCATTAAATGATATATTTGCATCTTCCCAGCCTTCTCTTCCTTTTTCTTCTAATTTCAAGTGTAATTCTTCATTTTCTTTCTTTATCATTTCTAACTCTTTTTCTAGCTCTTGTTTAGATATTCTTAAATCGTTAATATCATCATATGAAGTGGAATCTAATGTAATGTTTAACTCATCAATGTCTTCACCACCATCTACCATTGCTTTTTTGATTTGCTTTATTTCATTTAAAGACTTCTTATTAATCTCCTATATAAGCATATATATATATAAACATAATATATACATTATTTCTCTTGATTCTATTTAATTTTCTCAACATACTATCGAGTAACAAAGAGTTTTTGTTTATTCCACTTATTTCTGGCGACTATTTTGTATATTAATATTTATATAATATTAGTGATGTATACCATTACACTTTTATCTTCAAAGGATAAATCCAAGTCACTATCCTCCTTTTTAATAGGTGAAGGAGCATCTGAATCTTTTGGTGATAGTAATTTTGTATTATCAATCATTTCTATGCATATTTTATTCTGACTTTGCATCTAGTATATAAATTAATTCTATATTGATTATACTTGCTGTACGTTAATAAACAGTAACTCAAACGGGTTTTCATCTTCTGATTGAAGTGGATTAACGTCCAGAAACTTATCTTTATTTAACTATAATTTTTATTAGAATATAATTAATATACTTCAAACACCTCAAGCATACTTTCACAGTAAACTAAACTATGTGTTAATGAGTCTTTCAAATTTTTAAGTTGATCCTAATAATTGGATAAAAATCAGTATACTTCATTCAATAACTCTATTCAGAATATAAAATAAACATTATACTCTTTTTCAAACTTTCTATCTCTTCTTTACTCTTTTCAAGCTTGGCTTTCAATAGCTTTGCTGCCTGGGCAAGCTTTTTATATTGTTCTTCTTTATCCGGCTAATCTAAGTAAAAGTTATAAACATACAGTATTTTCTGTCATTTTTCGATTCTAACAGCACAAATACTTTCAAGACTATCTGAAATGTACTAATAAAATTGGAAGATCAAGTGATAATTTAAAAGGAAATATGGATTCAAGCCCAAGGCTTGCTTGGTTTTAAAATGCATTTTTGATATAAAAGGAATATTAAGAAATTTTCACAGTTTTAAATCAGATTTTAGCATAAATTGATGAATTAAACTATTAAACTAGAAATATTTTCACCAAATTTTATATAGTGTAAATAGCTGTATAAGAATAAGATTATAAACTATATATAGAATGAATGAAATATGCTTTAATCTAATAGTGTAATAAAAATGATTCCAATTCTCAATAAAGAAAAGAATTAGTTGTATATGTTAATAAATTCATATCCAAATACTTTATTTAGCTTTTTATTAGTTACTAAGTGTTTATTGAGTGAAATGACAGACAATTGACTTGTTTTGCATAACACCATTTTTTTACATAAACTATTGTATATATGTCATTATACCTATTTCTACCAATAAATGAGTTAAAATTATTCTTAACTCATAAAATGTGAAACGACTAAATATTTTAAAGGTCAAACAAGTTTGAGTAATGTTTTGCTTAAAATCTTTTGTAGATGATGTATTTTCTTCAATGTTGTCCTGTAATATTGAAGTGTTTTTATTGATTCAAAGTAAATCCTTATTAAACAGTGATATCTTTAATATGATGTGTAATATATGTTATATTTTGATGATATTGGATGAATATGGATTAATGATAAGTAATCTGAAGAGTTCTAATGTGATATATGAAGGAATATTCATGATATAATATATAAACTTGATATAAGTGATAATAATATAAATTCTGGTGGAATAATGTGTTTGGAAAATTACATAATAGAATCGAAAAATATTTACCATTTTTATTATTAGAAAAAGAATATCCATTCAAAGATTTAATAGTTCATTATGGACAAATGAAGAAATGGAATATTACTAGAATTATTATAATACTTTACTGTTATAACTTGTTTATTATATCATTTTACAATTTATCTTTACAGAAAAATAAATTTAACAAATTTTGTAAGGTTTGTCAAGTCAAGCAAAATGAATAAAAATATTTCTTTGTTTTCTCTCGAAGGAGCAACTTTAGAATCAATATTATCATCAATAAAAAGTGAAATTCTTCATGAAAGTAAATTGACAAAGTTAGAAACAATAACTGAACCAGTATTCAACAAGCATGTTGAGTATTGTCGAACCTGTTACATCCAGTGTGAAAATAAATCACATTATCAATCTGAATTCCATAATTTTAATATTCAATTAAAAATGCATCATTCACCAAGAGTTTCTTTTGAAGAATTCCAGAAACTAACAGAAGAACAGAAATTATTAATACTAGAAGAAAGTGATTCTAGTAGTTCTTCTGATGAAGAAGAATTGTTAATCAAAAATGATCCAAGAATGTTATTAATAACTAACAAATTCAATATAAAGTTCTATAAAGCATTATTACTTCATGCAGATACACCAGAACAAAAAGTAGAAGATATCAATAATCTCTTTACAATAAACAAATCCTGTCATTTTGCTATTTTTATGTTTAGATCAGGTTACTTTTCAGCAGGAATAATAGAAAATGGAAAATTCTTAAAACATATTTCATTAAGAAGATATACTACAAGACGAAAACAAGGAGGAAGTCAAAGTAAAAAAGATAAAACAACTGGAAAAGCTAATAGTATGGGAGCTCAAATACGAAGAAATAATGAAAAAATATTAAAAGAACAAATTCAAGATACATTAGATAATTGGTCAAATGATTTAGATTTGTGTAGTCATATATTTATATGCGTTACAAAGAATAATCAAAATCTATTGGTTGGAGATTCTCCATTATTAAATAAGAATGATATTAGAGTTAAAAATGTTCCAATGAATACTTATCGACCTACACTTGATGAAGTGATGAGAATATATAATAATTTAACAACAATAACTGTTGAAGATAAAGAAACAACAGTAAGTGATAAAGATGAAGAAAATAATAAGAAAAAGGATGAAGAAGAAATAGTTGAAGAAGTAAAAGAAAAAGAAGAGGAAAATAGAGAAGAAAAAGAGAGTAACAGCGATAAAATAGAAAATGAACAAGTTGAAGAAGTAGTTGAAAAGAAAGAAGATGATGATAAAAATGATGAAGTAAATGTTGAAGAAAATAAAACTCACATTACAAATCAACAAAATCAAAAGAAGAATAGAAAAAAGAAGAATAAGAAGAAAAAGACAATAAACAAATCAAATGAAGATAATAATGAGAATGATGATGAAGATGATGCAATGTTGGATGAAGCTATAGTATATTTATATTATCGTTATTTATTATTAATAATAAATAGAAACATGTAGAAGAAGTGAAAAGACAAATAAAATTATCACAATATACATCCTATATTTCCAATTTTTTACATTTATCAGAATCAGAATTAATCAATAGAATAGAGACTTTTAGTTCTGATGTATGTATTACATTAGAATCACTTAAAGAAATGATTGATTCTGGTTGTTCACCATATGAAATAATGCCTTTATTACAACAATAATTAATTCTATTCTATTCTCATTTTTTAATTATTTATTAATCTAAATACTATTTTTCATTTTTACATTTATATAAACAAACAAAACATTTCAAATATACATTATATACTCTATATCAAATAATTTAATATTGATAAACAGAGTTAATATTACATATATAAAGATAAAATTGAACTTTGTAATACTTCAATCTCATTCTCATATTCTTTCACTATCGATTCATTAACTTCATTCTTAGATAACTTTTCTCTCAACTCTGCAATAATTAATTCTTGTTCCCTTATCTTCTCCTTTAATTCTTTCTTTTCATTATCATTATCATTATCATTTCCTTCATCTTCTCCATTTCTATTTTCTTTATTATTCTCATTGTCTTTTGGAATAATAGTTGTAGATGATGTAATTACATTCTCTATATTTTCATTGGTTGGAATATTGACAGGTTCGTTTATTATAATTTCTGATTGAGGCTCTGGTCCTTTAATTATATTTGTCGTTGTTGTTATTGTTGAATCTGTTGGTGTTGAAGGAATATTCATTTCAGTGTGAATTATCTGACTATTTTCATTATTATCATGGTTATTCGGTTGATTTTGAGTATTTTGTTGTTGTTTTAATAAGTCATTATACTTCTTTTCTAATTCTACCAATTCTTTTCCTTGTTTCTCATTCAAATACTTGTAATCTTTTAAATCGATTTCTTTATCATAACTAAATTGCTTCCATTCACTTAATTGACTTTCTAAATCGTTTATTTTTAGATTTAATTCATTTGATTCACTCTTTACTGGTTGAATTGGCTTTTGAGAGTAATTTGTGTGTGTTAAAGCTGCTTCATAGTCTTGTTTTAATTGTTGCAATTGTTCTTTCAATGATCTCTCATTTTCATATGCTCTTTTCTTATTAATCTTCAATTCTGATCTTAAGCTTTCAATTATGGCATTAGAATTATCAATTTCTGCTTTGTATTTGCTAATGTCATTTTTCATTACAATTACTTCATATTCATAGTTTGATATAGTCTCTTGTAATCTAGAAATTTTGTCACTGCTGTCTTGCACCATTTCTGTCAATCTTTCATCAACTAAAACATCATGCTTTTGTTTTTCTGCTTGGACGAATTTATAGCAAACAGTACCGTCATTTGGTTGATAATTGACTTTATTGTACTAATTAAATCAATAAAACAAAGAAAATATATACAAGTGGAACAACATTGTAGTTATAAAATTGATGTTTATTCATTGAAGCAAAATAATCAAAGATTTAAATTTCTATGAAACGAATTTATTTTTGAATTATTTTTCTTTTTTTGTTTCTGATTGATATAAAGCATATTAATATTGTTTTATACGCGTAAAATATATTACTTTGCATTGTATAACTATTTATGATATAATATAGAACAAAATAATAGAAGAAAAAGAGATAAAAGTAAAAAAGAAATCCGAACTGCCGGGATCGAACCAGCGACCCACAGATTACAATTCTCTTTCTACAGTCTGTTGCTCTTCCAACTGAGCTAAGTTCGGACATGAAATTTTTCAAAAATTAGCATTTATTAATAGCATAGAACATTAAAAACAATTTATCTACTCTTTTACATTATATTACTTATAAGATTCTTTACATTCACCTTTCTTATGATCATCAAATAACAAATCTCTAATATTTTCCAGCATTTTACTATTATCGTTTCTACCAAAATCTGTATCTATATAACTCTTAACATAAGGCATTTCCATCAACTCTCTACTACTTAATCTTTCATCAGGATTAAATTTAATCAATTTATTTATTATATCATTCAAATCTTTCGAATACATTTTTGGAATTGCACATAATTTACTTTCTTCCATATTTCTATCTTCCCTTTTAATCATTTTATGTCTTTCATGTTGATTGTTAGTGTAAGGAGCTTTTAAAGTGCACATTTCGTATATAATGCAGCCTAAACTCCACATATCCACTTTAGCATCATATTTATCATCACCTATTTCTGGAGCACTATAATTTGGTAGTTTTGCTATATCTATTGTATGTGATTTCTGTTTAATATTATTTTTCTCTTCTTCTATTGTATCATCATCATCATTTTCTTCATCTTCTTCAGAATGATAATCATCATTACCTTCTTTAACTTGTGGAACTACTACATTTCTCAGTTTTTGTGGATCATTTGATAAAATTAATGAACTTTCACTGTTATAAGGTCTAGCTATATGAAAATCACCAATTACAAATTCACCACTTAAAGATCTTTTGATATTCTCTGGTGTTAGATTTCTATTTATAATGTGTGAACCATCAGGTCGTTCTGTATGAAGATAGCATAATCCTTGTGCTAAATTAGCTAAACATCGTTTTATTGTCTATTTATAAAATTATGGTAAATAGTAATACAGATTCTTTAAATCTTTTGTTTTTTATTCTTGTCATTCTTATATATTCTGATAAATTATTTTGTGTGAAGTTTTCTACATAAAGTTTACATTCATTACCGGTAATTTCGGTTTTAATACAATGAAGAATATATCTACAGTTGGTATTTGATAATATTTCTTTCTATTTTTTATATTAATATAAATATAATAATACTTCCCATCTCATATATTTTTTCTGTTCCTCATTCATTTTGTCAGTATTATAAATATACACAGTAGTATTTTCACCATTTAATTCTTTTGGAACAACATCCAAATAATTTGATGTATTTTGTTCATCACTTCCATTTCTATTTGCCATATTTTCAAAAGATTTAAATTTGAAACGAATTTATTTTTGAATTATTTTTCTTTTTTTGTTTTTAATTGACAGAAAGAATATTAATATTGTTTTGTATGTGCAAAATATATTGCTTTGCATTGTATAACTATTTATGATATAATATAGAACAAAATAATAGAAGAAAAAGAGATAAAAGTAAAAAAGAAATCCGAACTGCCGGGATCGAACCAGCGACCCACAGATTACAATTCTCTTTCTACAGTCTGTTGCTCTTCCAACTGAGCTAAGTTCGGACATGAAATTTTTCAAAAATTAGCATTTATTAATAGTATAGAATATTTTGAATTTTTAAAAATCATTTCTCATCATGTATTCAAATATTGAAGTTGCTGTGAGATGTAGGCCTTTGAATGAAAGAGAGATGGATTCTTCTACAAGAGGTTTAATAGAATGTGATGAATTATCTAAAACAGTGTCTGTAATTCAAAATAGACAACGTAGATCCTATCATTACGATAAAGTATTTGGAATCGATACAACACAAGAAGAAGTATTCAACGGTGTAGCATATGATTTAATAAACGATGTATTGAATGGTTTTAACTGCACCATATTTGCCTATGGTCAGACAGGAACAGGAAAAACTTTTACAATGGAAGGTGTTCCTTTAGATTCAGAATATAAAGGAATCATCCCAAGAAGTATAGAAATGATTCTTTCAAACTTAACAAAATCAGGTACACAGTATGAAATTTTAGTCTCATTTCTTGAAATCTATAAAGAAGAATTGAGAGACTTACTAGTTCCTTCAAATCATCTAAAAATTGTAGATGATAGTCAGAAAGGAGTAATATGTCAAAATTTAGAAGAAGTTTCTGTAAATTCCTTAAATGAAATAATGAAACTATTTATTCGAGCTAATGAAAATCGAATGACAGCCACAACTCTTTTAAATGAAAAATCAAGTCGATCTCATTCAATCTTTACCATCACACTGAATATGAAAGAACAAAGTGATACAAGTGAAGAAGAAATAATGAAAAGTGGTAAATTGAATTTAGTAGATTTAGCAGGAAGTGAGAATGTAATGAAAGCTGGTGTTGGAAATAATAATGATCGAATTCGCGAAAGTCAAAAGATAAATCAATCGTTATTAACATTGGGAAGAGTAATAACTTCATTAGTAGAAAATAAATCACATATTCCTTATCGAGATAGTAACTTGACTCGATTATTGAAAGAATCTTTGGGTGGTCGAGCCAAGACTTGTTTAATAGCGACAATAAGTGGAGATTATAGTTCAATAGATGAATCTGTATATATATAAATAATAATAATAATTATTATTATTATTTTAATAGATTAACACTTTAGAATATGCTTTGAAAGCAAAAAATATCAAAAATCGACCTGTAATCAATCAAAAGAAGACGAATAAAGCAAAAATTCGAGATTATAGTAAAAGAATCAATGAATTGCAATTATTATTAAAACAACAGCGAGATCATAATGGAATTTTGATAAAAGAAGATGAATATAATGAATTGAATGAAAAGATAAGGAGATATGAAGAGAATAAGAAGAAATTAGAAAATCTGATAAATGAGAAGAGAAACATGATAAATGATAAAGAAAATATGAAAAATGAGTTGAATAATATGAAAGAAAATGTATTTATATAATATTATTTATTTATATACTAAAATAGATCGATAATCATATAAACAGTCATCAAATAAAACGAAATGAATATTTCAATGTGATTGAAAATTTAGAAAATGAAAAGAAACTGAGATTAAATGAAACAGAAAAATTACAATACAAATTCAATAAAGACTTAGAAATTTTAACAGAAAATACATCTGAAACGACTATATTTCAAAATGAAATGAAAAACAAAATCAAAGAAATTCGATCATTTCTTGAAAATTTCAATCAAAATGAAGAAAACAAATATGAATTAATATGTAATGAAATGAAATCATTTTGTAATTCATGTGAGAATGAGATAAGTTCAATTAATCAAGACTTGTGTGTTTTATCATCTGAAATATCTCGAATAAGTAACAATACGAAAGATAATATAATAAAATATAGTGTAAATGTGAAGAATGTATTAAATGAAATAAACTCGAATTTATTGAATTTAAATGAATCAATAATAATATATAGAGGAAGTGAAATAGATGATTCTTTTTCGAATAACAATGAAAAATGGTTTAAAGAAGATTCAAATGAAATAATCAACTCAATATATAAGTTGGTATATATAATATAAAATTTAATATTTTATAATAGAAAGAATATTTTGATCAAAAGTTGAATGATTATGAAAAACAATTAACAAATATTCAATCAAAACAAGAAAACAAGATATTAGCTCTTTTAGACACAATGAATGAAGGAATGAAAGATTTAAAGAATGAAGAAGATTCATTTTGGATAGGAATAGAAGAAATGAGTGAAAATATAATAAATAATTATAATACAAAGATCGATAATGATGAAGAAAAGATAGTTAATAAAATCAATTCAATAAAAAGTAATAGTTTAAACTATAAGAAATCATTTGATATAAGAAATGAGAAGGAGAATGAAATAATTTATAAATATATGAATAATATAAAGAATGAATTTGAAAATAATAAAATGAATTATGAGAATATATTGAATATAAATGATCAATATATAAACTCAATTGAAAATTCTAAAACAATCAATAATAGTATATATATAATATAATATAATATAATATATAGATGTGAATAAAATAAATGAAAGTATTGATAATTTGAACAGATGGACAATATTAGATCAATATAATGAAATACCAATAGAATTTGAAGAATTTAGTAATTGTCTTAATGATAAATGTAATGAGTTAATAAGTGAAATGGATAGTTTTATGCGAAGTTATAAGATAATAGTACCTACTGGAATTACTCCTGAGAAGAGACAGTTTGTATTACCTGAATTATCTTCTCCTTGTAAAAGTTGTCCTAGTTTTAACATGGAGTTAGAATAACTAATTAATATGGTAAGAATTATATAATAATGATAATATTTTGTTATTTTTATGCCATTTTACTGAAAATTTTAAACTATTGGGCAATTCAAAAAATTTAAAAAAAATGGCGCGCAATAAAAGTATGATATGTTACATCGTTCTAAAAATATTCTAGACGCAAATCCCAGCAGGATTATTCCTTTTATACAGTCTCGTACTAATGCCATCAGACAGTATAACATTATCAATATTATTTTAGAATTTACCATGCCATCTTCCGCAATTGCAGAAGAATCACCATCCAACCAACATTTAAGCAAAAAGTTAAAGTAACTACGTTTATGGGGGATAAATGTCCAATTTGTTTCAGAAAACATAGAAAAGGCATTATCCCTTTGAAATGCATAAGAGCATCAGTATCAGAAGCTGCAAAATCACTTGTATTTGCTCTAGAAAAGGAGAAAACACCTCAAGCCACAAATTATGCTGTTGTTAAAACATTTTCACCATTTCTTTTAAAGAATATTGGTAGAATGGGATGGTATATACCATCTTATGAAGTTTCTGCTAAGTTTTCATTAATTAGAGTTTTAAATCCAATTAACTACTTAGAACAACATCCAGAAGTAAAATCATTCGAAGACAAGGTTCCTGTCGAGTTCATTGGATTTTCTAATGCAAAAGCTAGAATGGTTAAAAATAAGGATTTGAAAAGATTAGATTCACAAAATGAGCAATTATCTGAATGGCTTTTAAAAGATCCAAAAAAGGTACAAGCATTTAGAATGGCTGTAGTATTCATAAATATTATATATTCTATTCTAGCAACATTATAGACCAATTAAAAAGGAATTTCATTGTAACAGATGTGACGAATGTGGAATTGGTATTATATTTTCATTTATATTTCTATAGATTTTGATACTGATAGGAATGACTATTTCACTCATTGTGATACTGTGTGTGATTATTGTTACAAATACAAAGGATCTGATCCAGAAACACCTATCAAATCATTATTCGATCAAATTCAAGATATCTTCAAAGGTTCTAACATACGTCAACCATGAAGGTTGATATTTCACGATTATTAACATTCACTATCATATTAACTCTATTTGTTTTCATTTCAGCACCATAATCACTATTCACATAATTATAATATTACATAACTCTTCACTGATGAGAAATAGATAATTTAAATTTTAATAAAAAAAACACCAAATTTCATCAAGTCTTGCTTGATTATCTATTTTGAATAATTGTTTATAACTCATCATATTTTGTTTACTTCTTACAGAAAATCATTACATTAGTAAATTACCACCAAAATTACCTTTATATGATATGAAAACCTCATTAGAATCAGTTGTTAATAAAAACACTAACAAAAGAAAGAATGATGATAATAAAAAATACATCAAAATAATCAATATTAAAAGAATAGATAGAGCATGTGTATTGAAGTATATTGAGACTTTGTCACTAATTCGTTACAGGAACATAAAAGGAATGATAAAATATGATATATTTAGTATTAATGATGAAATGTTGGAATTGACATGTGATAGAATGGATAGTATTGGATTGCTGCCTTTATCACTCGAAATTATTCCTACTCTAATCACAGATCTATGTTCATATCTTCAATCATTGCATTCATATGGTATAATACATGGAAATATAAAGATAACGAATATATTACTAAGCAAATGTAATGAATTAATATTAAGTGATTATTGTATGTATAATATAAAGGCATATGAAGAAATGAAATGTTATTATAGTATAGAACAAATATATAATAAAGAAATAACCTATAAAAGTGATATATGGAATTCAGGATGTTTAATATACTTATGTATAAATAATACAAATCCATTTGATGATAATAGTTCAATTTATGATTTAATAGAAAATATAAATAGTGGAAATTATAAAGAATTACCAATGAATGAAATAAATGATAATGAATATAGAATATATGAAGAATTATTTGATAGAATATTTAAATATAAAAACATTAGTTTAAATGAAATAAAAGTGATAATATCTCCATTATTAAATAATAATAATAAAGTGAAAGAATTTCCAGATATCGATAATATATTAAAAATAATGAATAAAATAGAATACATTCCTAATTTATATATAAATGATATAAATGATATAATATTTAAAGAAATAATGAATATGTATAAAATATCAAAAGATTATTATTATGTAATATATTTCATAAAGTTATATTTGTTAATAGAAAAGAATGATATTCATCATATATCATTATCGAATCTATTTTACTATATTGAGAGTAGAAGTAAACGATTATATGATGAATTAAGAAGTATAATAATTAATTATAATAAAAGTCTTATTATATTTAAAATGAATAATTTAAAGAATATTTACTTTATATTTAGTAATATTTATTTATTATCATCTTGTTTAAAAGAATTAGAAATATCTAATTTTCCCTTATCACATTATATTTATATAATATGTAAAAATATTCATTATCTTGTTAAACTAACGAAATTATCATTGATTGATTGTTATTTGCGAGATGTAGATATAATATGTTTAAGTGATAATTTAATAAAGATGAAGAAAATTGAAAGTTTATCATTATGTGATAATAATGAAATCAAATTGGATGAAAGTATGGAATATTTATCAATAAAATTTGATAATATAAAAGAGTTGAAATCTTTTACTTTACAAAGTATATATTAATATTATTATATATTGAAATAGATTATCGAATAGATGAAAACAGTTTAAAACTATTTCTATCAAATTTATCAACTCTTTATTCTCTTAATTATTTGAATTTGAGAAATAATGAAATAGATGATGAATTATTCTCCTATTTATCTTCCTCATTATTGAAACTAACATTATTAAGTGATTTATATTTATCATATAATGAAATAAGTGAAGAAGAGATGTATAAATACTTGAAAGTATATGAGATAGATAATGAAGAAGTGAATGAAATATGTAATAAATATGTTAATGAAATAAATGAAAATTATATTGGAAGTGTTTCTGATATTTGTATAATTATATACGTTATAGTTATTTTTGTAATAGATAATGAAATGAGAAATACAATAATGAAAAATGGATTTAAATTCCGAAGTTGAAATATTTAGAATTTAATCCTGATGAATTGAGTTTTAGAAACAAATATCAATCAAAATTTCCATTCATAAATATATCTTGATTTTGTTTATATATTTTATGATTTATTAAAATTATACACAACACACAAAATAATAAAATCTTTTCAATAATAAGAATAAAATGAATGTAATAATATGGCATTACATCATTTGAACTTGGTTTTGACATCCTTCTCCACTAAATCCATCAAAACATTCACAAACACCTGTTGAGTAATTACAAATACCTCTTCCACTACAATCTCGATATTCATCACTTCCTGGTGTTCCATTTGTTGCTTCTTCTGGATCTAAACCAGATGGACATTCTATTAAACTACAATCATATCCACGATGTCTTTTATCACATAAACAACCAAATATTTGATCATCAAATTCAACATCTTTATTATCTTCATTAATTGTTCGTTTATTTCCATATCCATCATAATCTTTCAAATCTTCATTTGATAATAATTCACTTAAAGCAACACATCGACCATTTCCATTACAATTATTTGGACAATCTAATCTTTGACAAGCACTTCCACTAAATCCATCATAACATGAACATATGCCACTTGTTCTATCACAACTTCCTTGACCACTACATTCTAATGATTTATGAACTGATCCTTCTGTTGAGAATGTAATTGTTAATGGAGATGTTGGAAGCAATGATCGAGTATTACTTAATAATCTTGGAGGTGAATTTGTATAAGATATTGGTTTACTTAATGATAATTCAAATTTATCTTTTTCATTTACTATCACTTTTAATATTTGAGTAGATTGAGTTGTTCCATCGATTAAAAATATCATTGTTGTTCCAGAAACCATTAATTTCTTTATTCCATCACTTATTAAAGATGGAGGATAAGCAATTGATGGAGAATCAGGATTATTTAACTTTGCTATATTAATCATATCTTTAGTAGAATCATTTTCTTCTTCTTTATCTGTAAATAAACCTTTTCCTAATATTTGAGTTACACTTCCATCATCATTTTGGATTGTTTCATACTTATTTTCTTCAACATCAACATATTTACCATAATAATATTCACCATTTTCTACTCTTACATAATCAGACAATTCACTTGATTGAATTGTAATTGGTTTTCCTTCTTTATCAGCTAATAAATAACACATATCACCATCTGTTGGAGGATTTGTAAATGTAAATACAACATCACCACTTTCTGGAATTGTAATTGGTGATGTTATAAAATCTTTCATCATTTTATTTGTTGGATTATAACAAGTAAATGTATATGTTACTGGTTCTGTTGGTATAATAAATCCAATTTCAGTTAATATTGATCCATATCCATTCCATGTTATTTTATCACCACTTACTGATGTTGGATTATATAATGACATATCATTTCTTATTGAGATGATATCAGTACATACAACATCTTCAATGTAATACTCAATCACTGGTGGATCTTGTGTTGGATTAGAAGCTGAAGATTTACTTTTCATTGGATGATCAAATTGGATATATGCATAAGATTCACTTTCTGTTTTTATATATCCTTTTACATCAGCAAAGCCAGCTACTGCTTCAGTATTTGCAGGATCTGATCCTATTGTTGTTTTTATATATTTACATTGCAATTTACCACCAAATTTTTGTGGTAATTTTGAGATTAAATCATCAAAGAAATTTGTTACTGTGTATAATTTGTCTGTAGCATAAATAGGAGTAAGTGTAATTTCTTCATTTACTGGATATACCGAAATAACTCCTGTTGGTGTAACATCAGTTGGTATTGGAGGATTATAATATATTGTCTTTTCAACTGTAGCTAATATTCTTTCTCTTGGTTGTATTATTGTTGCTTTATGAAAATAAGGAATATTATCTTTACCAACTACTTCAATATAAATGGTTTTACCAACTTCGAAATATTCCAAATCATCACTTTGTAACTGACTTTCATCAATTTTGATTGTATTAGTGGTTATTGCATTATTTGAATTATCTAATATAAACACAGGAGTTAAAGTTTCAGGATCTGGTACAACTTTAATTTTACCTTCATCTGGTTTTTCATATTTGCCAAAATAATACTTTTCACCATCTTTTCTTATATAAGAACTTAAATCACTTTCCATTAAATCAGTTATACCTTTACCATCACTTGTAGCTGATAAATAACAAATACTACCTTCTGTAGGAAGAGTTAATGGAGAAGTAACTGAAATTGTAAATAAAACATCTTTACCACTATCAGCTGGATTAGGTTTTGTAACTGTCACTTTATCATATACAGTAATTAAATCTTTATCTTCACCCTCTACTTCTTCAGGATTATAACAAGCAAAATTAACACCATCAAATTTTATATCTTTCAATATTTCTGCATATCCTGTCCATGTTAATTTATTATCTGTTAGAGCTGTATCTAATTTCAATGGATTGTATAAAGTAAAATCTTTACGTTTTGAGATGATTTTACTACATTTAACTGTAGCAATATTATCAGCAGTTATTTCAACTGGAAATTGAATATAACTGTAATAAACATGATTCTTTTCAGATTTTTCATATCCTTTAACATCAACTACAATACTAACATCTTTATCATAACTACATTGTAATTTTCCACCAACATTTTTATTTAATTGAGAAATTATCACATCAGCTAAACTATAAACTATAAACAAATTACCCTCCACAACATTACCATTTGGTGTTGTTGGTATTGTTGGATTTGATGAATGCATTTTGATATATGGTAAAATAATATCATTTGCAGCAAGTTGTGATAATTTAAATGTTGATTCTGACACATCAGTTATTTCCCCTACTTTTTCACTGATTTTATTATCTGCTAATACATCAACATAAACAACTCTACCTGAAGAAATAAATGGCGATGCAGATGTTAAGGTAATATCTACACTTGTTACACCACTACCTACTGTCAATATACCTGATAAAATAATTACTGAATAACCATTTTCATCTTTCTCTTCACCTGCAGTTCCTGCAATATATTTACCAATATAATATTTATTATCTTTATCTTTTGTTACTATTTCCATTAATTCAGTTTTATCAACTGTTGTTGCAGTTACATTACCATCCATTAAACAATAACAATATGAAGAAGTTGATAAATCTTGTGATGATTTACTTAAAGTAAAGGTTAAATCATCATTTGGCTTAGCAGGATCTACAGGTTCTGTGTAAGTTGCTGTAGCTGAATATTCAGTTAATACATTTGATGGAGATGTATAACACACAAACTTAAATTTGTCATTTGTATAAGTAATTTCTCCTTCTAAATTTCTTCTCTCTGAAGGTTTAACTGGTTGTGTTGGTGGTGGTTGTAATATTCCCAAATCTTTAAATATCACACCATATTTACTCCATGTTAAAGTTCCATCACCTGTAGCTAATTGTCTTCTTGTAACAGCACTAATTACATGATTTGGACCATAATAAACCATTGATTTTCTAGATGATAATATTTCATTACAAGTAACTGGTGTATCAGCTTTTATTTCTCCACCTAACTCTATATAAGCAGTTGATTTATCATCACTCACTCCAATTACTTCAATTTTACCATCTTTTATGGTATCACTACCACTTGGAGTATAACTGCATTGAATATAACCTCCAATTTTAGGTAATGGTTTGAAAAAATCTGTTTCTGTTGTTACTTTATAAATTCCTGTAGTAGAATCTATAGCATCACCAACAATAGTCATTGTTGAGTCAATAAGTTCTCTTTTAGAAGATTGTTTGTTTTCATACAATTCTCTAACAAAATAACCAAAATCACTTCCACTACTTACAGGATAAGAACTGCCACTAGCAAATAACGGATTTCCTTCTGGACATTTTAATAAACTACAGTCGTTTCCTGTGTAACTCTTTCCATCACCAACTCCTGTTAAATCAAAACAAACACAACTTCCATCAATACAACGACCATGCGCATTACAGTTGTTAGGACATACACTTATCACTACACCTAATAACAAGCTTATTATGAAGATATCTTTAATCATAATTTTTCAAATACGTTTATAGTCGTTTCAGCTTGTTTGAATATCAAGCCATGTCAATTTATGTCAATTTATGTCAATTTTGGTAATTTCATTATTTTCTTTTTAAACATCAACAAACATTATTTACATTATATTGTTTTTATTTTTATTACTATTATTCTTTCTTACACATCTTGATGATAGTGAATGACATATTTCTAACACTCTTTCTACACTCTCTTTTTCTTTTAAACACAATATTCCATTCACTATTATTGATGGATTTAATTCTTCTATTAACACTGATAAACAATTATTATTTCTTATTACATTATCATTATTCTTATATTTATTTAAATATTTCACTAATTCTTTCATTTCTTTTTCATTTTTATTTCTTTTCAAGTTTATATCATAATATATTTCATATTTCTCTTCTTCTTCTTTTGATTCACTTTTGATTATTATTATTAATTTACTTTCTCGATTTTCTTTATATTCTTCATTTATTCTTTCTATTAACAATTTCATTTCATCTATTGTATTAAACGAGATAAATGTTAATTTGGATAATAATAATTCATCATTCATTTCATTTTCATTTTCATCATTCACTTTTAATGGATTAAATATATCATATATCTCATTATTGATTATTATTAAACTACTTATTGAGATTTCTTCATTCTCTTCTTTCTTCAATAGATTTTGAATTGAATAATTGATAAATTGATTCATCTCATTATTCATTATTATATTATTCATTTCATTATTCACAAATATAAAACAAATATTTCTATCACTTTTCAACATCATTTTCTCTCTTTCTAATAATGAATTACATATTTTATTTCCTTTTCTTATTATATGGTTTATTGAATATATCAATGGAGTTCTGATTGATGAATTGTCTTTATAATAATAGATTTCATTATTATCATTTATTCTTAAATATGGATATTTACTATCTTTCATTTCCATTTCTTTACAATATAATATCACTTCCATTTTGTTGGAGTTTATTAATATTGATTCATTCATTCTTTCATCAGATGATAAAGATAATGGAATTGGTGGTGGTGGTGGAGGTGATTGAGAAACAAAAGATGAATGAAAAGGAAGTGAAGGTGATGAAAATGATGTTTTATTTATTGAATATGGAGATGGAGAAGATGAACAAGAGATTATTGAATTGATGGATTTTTGTAATGATAGTTTTAGTATTAAATCATAGATCATTGTTATATCTTTCATTATTTCTTCTTTTAATCTTCTCATCTCTTCTTTTATATTCATTTTCTCTTCTTTCATATTTTTACATATTTCTTTCATTCTCTTTGAATATTCACTTATTTCTTTGTTATATTTTGTTTTTGTCATTATTTCATTCTCTTTTAATATCTCTTCTTTTTCTTTCACACTTTTTATCAATTCCATTTTTAACTCATTTATCTCTTCATCTTTCATCTTTATATCATTTAACATCTCTTTATATTCATCACTTTTTGTTATTCCATTTCTCATTCTCAATTCTTCACATTCTAATATTTTACTGTTTAAACTATCATTCATTTCTTTTATTATTATTTTACTTTTCTTATTCTTTTCTTTCAGTTTTTCATTCTCATTTAATAATATTCGATATTCACTTTCTAAACTGTTTAAATTATCACTCAATATCTCATTCTCTTCTTTTATATTCTCTAATTCTTTCAAATTTTCTTTGTTATTTCCTATTAACTCTTTCATCTCATTATTCTCTGTACTCATTTCTTCATTCTCTTTCATTTTATTCTTCAACTCTTTTTCAAATTTTATTATTTCTTTCTATTCAATATATCATATTATTATTATTATTATATTTATATTTATACTCTTAATGATTCATTTTCTTCTTTGATTTCTTCATTCTCTTTGATTTCTTTCTTTAATTTCATTTTATCATTCTTTTCTTTTTCGATTAGTTTATTCTTATCTTCCATTTCTTTATTTAACATCTCTTTTTCATTCTCATTATTCAATATTTCATTCTTCAATTTCATTATTTCTTTGCCTTTTTTCATTATTTCACTTTCTAATTCATTTATTTCTTTTAATAATTCACTTATCTTTTTATGGATTATTTCACTATTGTTTATCAACAAATTCGATATTGTGTTGTTCAATATATCACCATCATCCATTTCTTTACATATACTTCCAATTGGAGGATTTAAGGAAGAAAGAAATGAAGGATTTTCACTCTCAATATCACTCTTTTCATTCTCTTCACTTTTATATTCCATATGACGGTGTCGAATTAGCCATCCTCGAATTACACTTTGGATCTTTATTATACTCTCCAAATTACTATTTTTGTTCTTAGATAAAATATTATTCACTGGTTTATATTTGTATGATGAAATGTATTTATTGTAAGGCTATTCACATTATTTTAGATTTCATACTATAGCTTTCTTACTCTTAACAACAAAAATTTCACTTTTCTATTCACTTTTATTCTCAAAATCATACCATTATCATTGGATATCTCGCAGAACTGTTCAATTCAGTCATTTGACTTCTCAATTTTGAATTATCGATTTTTGAAATTTTGATTCGTTTTATCAAACAAATGATTTGATCAAAATAGAATTAATTAATTCCATTTATTGAAAGATCCATGAACTATAAAACAATCAGATTACCATTATTTGGTCGAAGTAGATGTGGTCGATTATTGAGTTGTGATTTGACGATAGTAGCTGATCCTCTTTTATATTCAACACCTCCAGTTTCAACAAACTCCTCATCAAATGTATCAATGTCATATTCTGACAATTTATCCCTTTTATCGTCCCCACTCTCAACTCCCTTGATTTCACACACTTCTGTTTCCCCAACACCTATAACCAATCCAACTCCAATAGTCAATCCAGTTCCATCTCCTTTTTTTGGTTTACCAGTTCAACATCCAGTAAATAGTTCTTCTTCCTTATTACCTCCTTCTAATCAAATATCTGCACCATTTACTAATTTAATGGCCAAACCGTTTACCTCTGGATCATTTTCGTTTTGTAACTCTTCTTCTTTGAAGACTGTTAGTTCAACAACAACAACAAACAACAATAACAATAGAGAAATGACAATTAATCGAAGAATGGATAGTATAATTCCTATTGAAATGTTAAACAAAATGCCGAAAGTGACAGAAGCATGTTTACAAAAGCGATTAAACATGTGTCATAATCGTTTAGTTGGAAATCCTTGTAAAAGTGGTTTATCTTTATATTCGATGTTACATAAAGGAGAAATAAAGAAACTATTAAATGGTGAAAAAAGAAATCGAAATGGAATGACAATGTTATATGAACAATGTTTTAATTCTTTATCTCCAACCATTCGAAATGAATATGAAGAAGTAAATAAATTCTTAAAAGAATTATATTCAATCGAAACATCTCAGAGACAAATCAATCAATATGAAAAATCATTGTATATTTATTAATATAATATAATAGTGGTTGTGCAATTGAATTATTTTATAAGAAACATTATTTTGAAAGTTTAAATCAATTGAAGAGAGTTTATTGTAATAATTTAACAATGCAAGAAATCGAATATATAATCGATACAATCTACAGATTAATAAGAAATGAGAGAAGTGTGAAAATCGATTTTAATAAAGTAAAAATTGAATGTGAAAAAGAATTTGATTTACATTTAGAAACAATTGATTATCATAATATGTGGCGATATTTAGCTTATGGATTAGAGAATAAATGTGAAGAAGAGAAAGATGTTGATAGTGATGATGAAATGATAAATGGTCGATTATCAATTCGAAGTATATATGATGATAATAATAATAATATAATGAATAGATGAACATCGATATTTAAATCATCCAAATAATCGTAAAATGAAATATGTAAAAGCCTTTAGTGAAAGTAATAAAGTAAAAGAAATTCCTAATACATTAAAATCGTTTGTTTGTGAAGAAGAGAATGATATAAATAATGAGATATTAAGAATTCAAAATGAAATGAAAAACACATATAATAATAACAATAAAGAGTTAAATCCTGAAGATATAATAAATAATATAATCTTGCGAGAGAAAGAGATGAATAATGGATTGAAGATAGAAAGTAATGAAATCTTAAACAAAATGTCAATCGATGGTTTAGTATTTTTGAAAGATATTTGTTATGTGAATAATATAATAATGAATAGTGATAATTCAAATAGTAGTACAACGAATCAATAATAATGATAAAATAAAAATTGTTTATGAGTGTGTATCTATGAAGAAAAAAACAGAAAAATCAAAATAATATGTTTGATAGATCAAGCCAAATTCTATTTTGAATTTAGTTTATTTTCTCATCCTTGTGAAGATTAATCTCGATTATCATATTATTATTGAGATAAATTGTAGGATCTAGATGAAATGAAGGTAAATGGAGATGTAACTATTAAGTCATACGAACTTAGTGAATTGAAAGAGAGTGATAAGAAATATGTGATTGAATGTGTGAAAGTAATGAAGTGTTTATCGCTTGATGAAATGTTGAAGATGAGAATAGAAGAGAATAGTGTTTTTGTTGAAATACCAAATAGTAGTGTAAATACTGGTCTAAATGTGAATAAGAATAGAATATTAAAAGAATTATTAAATATGGATAAAAAAGAGTTGATAAATAAATTAGAAAAGAATGAAATGAAAGAAAAAGAAAGAAAATGTATAGAAGAAATGATATTGGAAAAAGAGAATATCGAAGAAATGGGAAATAGAAATTATATAAATCGAATGAAAGAAGATAAAATCTATTTTGATATATATCATAAACTAGATGAAAGAGTTGAGAATTGGTTAAATAATCGATTATCAAGTGAAATGTTATTGAAAGAAAATGATTTATATATTTATGATAGTATAAATGAAATGGATAATATTTGTAAATAGGCAAATTAATGATGAAAAACAGTGGATTAGAATATGTGTTATAGCAAAATGAGTTGTTTAAAATCAGTCGAAATAATTGATATAAGTAGTATTTATAATAATAGTAATAATAAAATGAAATAGAAAATGAAATAGATGATGATGGATTTGAATATTTTTGTGAAATGTTTGAAAAAGTAAATAGATTGAAAGAAATAACATTATCTTGTATAAATCTATAACAATATAATATAAAGATAATAAAATCAGCAGTATTGGAATATCTTATTTTATAAACAAATGTGAATATTTAAGAGAATTGAAAATACTGTCAATTAGAAGTATATAAATATATAAATAAATATATATAATATGAAATAAATAGAAAATAAGATTGATATAATTGGATTTGATTTATTGGTAGATAATTTATGGAAATGTTTAAAAGTGAGTGAGTTATATATAGGAGGAAATGAAATAGTTGAAGCAGAAGAAATGTGTATGAAAATCCAAAATCACCATCCTAACAATGACTTGTGTGTGAGATTATAAATACTATAAAATATAATAACCTATTTATGATGTTTTTTTGTTATTGTTATTGTTTTTGTTTAATTTAAAATATGAAATGGGTGTTTGAAAAATTAAAATCTATTTTGAAAAATTAGATTGAGATAAATCTCATCAATGTCAAACACAACATCTCCAATACTCTCTCAGTTATTGTAATATTATTATTTTATTGTAATGAAATAGTTCTGAGAATGATATTGTTTGGAATAACAAAACTCATCCTTCTCAACCAGGACTAATAAAAGATATACTTCATATAAACTCAAAAAATAATGGTAGTGATTTACAACAGAACATCTACATCTTGATGTTATCTTCAGAAACTTACTCCTTAGAAGTGTATATAGTGTTAAATTAAAATATAATATAGACAATTGATAGATATGGGAGATATAGTTCCATTCAATGATTATACAAGTGCATCTAGAGTTACATATTTACTTCCAAATAAAGATCAGCTTAATATTTATAGAATATTTAAAGTACATTTGTAATGCAATATAATAAAATAGTATGCATATAGTCAAGAAAAGACAAATCGAGATTATATTATTCGAAATAAGCTGTATATATGTAACAAGTGTGGATCAATTATTAATTTATCTGAATATAAAGGATATAGTGATAATAATTTAGTAGAATGCAATGAATGTCATATGATATATCATAAAGAATGTTTTAATGAAATTAATATGAAAATATTAAAGACTTCAATATGTTCAAATTGTTCATCAAAAATATATCAAAATACATCATCATCAAATGGCAATAACTCTTCTTTTTCTATTCAATTGGATAATAATAACAATAAAATCTCATCTTTAGATTCTCCAGAGATTTTTTCACAACCAACATCTGTAAGTAGTTATTCAATTTCCCCATCAATATCACCTCCTATTTCACCACCAATTTTAGAAACTGAAAATAAGAAAATGAATAAGATGGAGATTAATGAAGTAGTTATTCAACCAACCAATCAGATAGGAATACCAATTCCAGATCCAATAGAAGATAATAAAGATAATATTGAAGAAGATGATGATACTTTAAAGGATTTAATAACAAAAATAATGAAACCAAAGAAGAGATATGATAGAGTTGAGAAAAGTAATGAAATAGTTATTGATGGAGTAGATGATAATGATGAAGATAATCATAAGAGAAAAAAATCAAAGAAAAATAATCATATTTCAAATAATAAGAAGAAAATAGTTAATATAGAAAGTGGAGATGAAAATAGTGATGATGATGAAAAACCCAAACGAAAGAAGTTAAAACATGTTTCAGACAATAACAATAATAATAGAATAAAGAGAATCGACATTGGAGATGATGATTATGATGATGATGATAGTAATGAAGATGAATCTAATAGTAGTGATGTTGAAGAAATAGAAGAAGAAGAAGAAGAAGAAGAAGAAGAAGAAGAAGTAAAAGATAATAATAATGTTAAACATCAATCATATAGTTATAATAATAATAATATAATACATGTAAGTGAACCAATTTGTAGAGAAACATTTAAACCATATTCAATTGTATATGATAAATATAATAAAACATTTGCAATGGTTATGCCTGAAGATGAAATACCAAAAATTGTGAAAATTGATTATGATTCTTGTCCATTCACTCATAAAGTGTTGTTAATTACATTCATCGAAGATGGTGATATATTTCAACAATAGTATATTATTAGGTTTATTTTATTTCTTTATTAGTTCAATTGAAAGAGGTGATAGATTACATAATATAAATATTGAAAAAATATTTGATGAATTTGCAATAATTCCTGATAAAAGTTCATTTAAATATGCTTATGTATATAAATTTTATTATTAATTCTTTAATTATATAGTGGAGATATAGTCTATACAAGAAAGGAGATAGAAGATTCAAACATAAACGTATATATTGTTGTATATTTAACTGTTATTAAATAGCTATTGGATGCTTTAAATGTTTCAATATTCATCCACAAAGTCAAGAAATTAATAAAAGAATAAAGATAAAACTAATAATATGCAATAATTGTGGATTACGTATATATATTAATTTTTGATCATTATATTTATTAGAATATCATTTCATTTGTGTTGGAAATATTTGCCCTTATTGTCAGAATGAATTATATGATAGTGATGTAGATGATAGGTTATTTATATCCATAAATAAGGATGAAGAATCTGATGATGATTTGACTGAGAGTGATTCTGATGAAGAGAGATTAAATTATCCTGGTGTTAAAGTAGAAATAGAAAAACCATCTGAATCCTATTTGAAAGATGAGTATATTTTATTTATTATCTTATTATAGTTTGTATGAATTATATTGGCATGATTCCCATTATTTTGGTGCTTATCCTGTAATGAAAATATCAAAGAAAGACTTACCTAAAGATTTGAGAAAGAAATTTGAACTATCCAATATTTATTACAAAGTTCCAATACAATTCATATATCCAGGAAAACCAAAATAGTATTTATTTAATATATTTATTTCATTTATATTTTATAATAATAGTGGAATTGTGAAACATACTCATATCAAAGATCAATTAGACAAGAAAAGTCATTATAAGAAATGTATTGGTGAAGATGATATAACATTTGGACATATCTTAAGTTATTCATATAAACTAAAAACAGAAAAAGAAAATAATCCATCTAAAGATAATAAATATGATTTAAGTAAGTTAAGTGATGTAATTGAATGTTGTGGTTTATGTTTTCTACCATTTGGTTTAGCTAATACAAGAAATTGTCCAAATTGTGGAATTGAATATCATACTGAGTGTTATGGAAATGATCGAAGTGATAATTGTAGAATATGTAGTAGTGGTGAATCGAAAAAATCAAAATCCAAAAAAAAAAGTGAATAGGCTTGTATATGCTATTCTTCTTAGTTTATAACAGTAAAATTTATATGGTAATTGAAATGTTGTTTTAATATTTTCTTTATAGTTCAACCTACGATGAAATTCAATCATTAAAAAACAAAATTAGTTAAAAACTAAAATAAATATATAAATAACTTTACTTAATTATAATAAATCCTGCAGCATATACAATCTCCTCAAATACTGTATAAAAAGTAATAATCGAGAAAGTTATAGTAAATTTCTTTTTCCAAGGCTTGAGAAGTGTGTAATATATTTCACTTAAATACGCCATAATCACAAAACCAAAGTTTCCAAATGCAATTCCCATTATCATATGTCTTAAATTATGAAATCCTTGGAAATAAGTTTCTGTAACTTTCCACATTGATAAAAATATTTGAAATGTCAAACATATATAATAAGAGTATGGAGTATTATCAGTAAACTCAGTAATATGAATAGATGTTAAAATATGATAATAATAACTATTAATTAGAAGCATTATAATATACAAATATGTATGACCTGATATTGAATTGTTAGTACCACAGGCTGGCCAAGGAAATATTTCTCTCACTATTTAAATTTGTAATAATTTAATATACAATGTCTGATTACTACGTTTATTAACGACCTACACAAACTCTGGACAAAACAATAGAAAAATATGAACTTCGAGAGGAAAGAATCTTCTTGTAAGTGAGATAAAACACAATAATTGAAAACTGTTAACATCTAAAAGACATAAATCATTTTTATATACTAAGTACATAGACCTATATGTTATTAGTTTCTTTCTTGTTAATTTATCTTTCTTTGGGTGTCTTTTGAAGCATTCTTCCAACAGAGGATCTGTATAATTGCATAAAAATACAATCTGTATATTATAATGGATATACACATACTAATAGTATTCCTGAAATTAACAACAGAAGTTGAACAGCTTTTGATCTGTAGACTATCATTTTACGGAAGTGCATTCATTGATAAATATATTATAATGCTGATTTATGTTTTTCTTTGTCTTTAAAACAAAGAAAATGATGAAAATAAAACTAATTCGGTCTTTCAGTTTTCGGATAAAAATAAAAAACTCATTTTAAACTCTATACAACATACAAATATCAGGGGAAAAACATTCTATTTAGATAGTACTACCAATTAAACTTTTAATTATCTCTAAAAATACTGGCAATAGAATACATTCATAACTATAAATTTCACTCTCTATTTTCACAGGAGGTACAGTTGGTAAAAATCTTGTTATTGCATTAAATGCATCCTCTATGTATAAATATCCACAGTTTTCTCTATCATGAAATTTAAATAATTGTTCTATTTGTGTTACTAAACCGTTGGGTATGTCTTTTTCTGTACTATTTAATGATAACATTTGTAGTGGTTGTTGTAATTGTGGTTGGATAGTTTTTGGTTGATAAGAAGGTGAATTTATGTTTAATTTTGGTAATTGTATATCTTTAAGTATTACATTCTCCTTTTTAATTTCTTCAGTATTTCACTTACTTTTATTTCTTCTTTTACTATTGGTGTTTCTATAGTATTAGTAGCAGTTGCTGTTGTTGTAATTGGATTTGATATTGAATTTGCTTCTACTTTCTCTTTTAGTGGTAAAGTTTCTTCTTGTTGTTGTTGCTGTTGTTGTATAATTGGCTGTGTAATATTAATTTGTGTAGCTTGTTCTTTATTATTTTCTTGTTGAGTAGAATTTAATAAATTTTGTACAGAAATACGATTGTATTCTGTCTTTGGCTCTTCATTACTAGCAGGAGGTTGTAAAGATGCGACTGAATTTAATAATTCTTTAACAGATAGTCTTCTTGACTGAGGAGTTGGATTTGTTACTGTATTTGTAGTACTTGCTGTTTTCGACGTATTTGAATATATTGTAACCGATATATTTTCATTATTGTTAATATTTTCATTGTTATTAGATGGTTTTGTATCAGTTTTAATTGGAGTAATTATTGGATTTGAGTCATTAACAGTTTTGGGGGTAATATTTGTGTTATTTTGAGTAGTATCTTTATTTTCAATAGTTGAGGAATTATTTGGGGGTGTGGTATTGGAATTAGAAGATTCTTGATTGGATGAGGTATTTGAATGATTTGAACTGTGATTGGAATTGTCATGATAATAATTTTGATGATGATATGAATTATCATGGTAATGGTGGGGATGATACTTACTGGAGTAATAACGGCCTCTTCCTCTGTAACTATTGTATCCATAATAATAATTGTTGTGATAATATCCATCATCATAATCATAACTATCTTTGTAGTAGGAATTATAACTCTTTCTCATTGTATCTCTTTTATTTTCATAAATTTGTTGTTATTATTCACGTTTTGTTTTTTGGGGAATGATGGAGAAGAAGGGAGGAGAGGAAGGAAGGATCAAATGAAATAGAATAATACAATCAAAATACACTGAAATACATATTAATACAGTTCACAAAAATAAACACAAAAACAAGTAACAAATACTATATAAACTACTAATTTCAAAGTATGAATAGTAAATGCATAAATTAGTCGAATAATATTTACATTCTCTTAACTGATAATGAATGATCATAAATTCAATTTATTTGTTATACAAGATAATAAAAACCCTGCTACATGCTTTACAATTATCATATTCATCATATTTAAGCACCCATTTCATATTTTAAATTAAATAAAAACAATAACAATAACAAAAAAACATCATAAATAGGTTATTATATTTTATATTATTTATAATCTCACACACAAGTCATTGTTAGGATGATTATTTTGGATTTTCATACATATTTCTTCTGCTTCAACTATTTCATTTCCTCCTATATATAACTCACTCACTTTTAAACATTTCCATAAATTATCTACCAATAAATCAAATCCAATTATATCAATCTTATTTTCTATTTATTTCACATTATATATATTTATTTATATATTTATATACTTCTAATTGACAGTATTTTCAATTCTCTTAAATATTCACATTTGTTTATAAAATAAGATATTCCAATACTGCTGATTTTATTATCTTTATATTATATTGTTATAGATTTATACAAGATAATGTTATTTCTTTCAATCTATTTACTTTTTCAAACATATCACAAAAATATTCAAATCCATCATCATCTATTTCATTTTCTATTTCATTTTATTACTATTATTATTATAAATACTACTTATATCAATTATTTCGACTGATTTTAAACAACTCATTTTGCATAACACATATTCTAATCCACTGTTTTTCATCATTAATTTGCCTATTTACAAATATTATTCATTTCATTTATACTATCATAAATATATAAATCATTTTCTTTCAATAACATTTCACTTGATAATCGATTATTTAACCAATTCTCAACTCTTTCATCTAGTTTATGATATATATCAAAATAGATTTTATCTTCTTTCATTCGATTTATATAATTTCTATTTCCCATTTCTTCGATATTCTCATTTTCCAATATCATTTCTTCTATACATTTTCTTTCTTTTTCTTTCATTTCATTCTTTTCTAACTTATTTATTAACTCTTTTTCATCCATATTTAATAATTCTTTTAATATTCTATTCTTATTCACATTTAGACCAGTATTTACACTACTACTTGGTATTTCAACAAAAACACTATTCTCTTCTATTCTCACCTTCAACATTTCATCAAGCGATAAACACTTCATTACTTTCACACATTCAATCATATATTTCTTATCACTATCTCCCAGTTCACTAAGTTCGTATGACTTAATAGTTACATCTCCATTTACCTTCATTTCATCTAAATCCTATTATTTATCACAATAATAATATGATAATCGAGATTAGTATTCACAATGATGAGAAAATAAACTAAATTCAAAATAGAATTTGGCTTGATCTATCAAACATATTGTTTTGATTTTTCTGTTTTTTTCTTCATAGATACACACTCATAAACAAATTTATATTTTATCATTATTATTGATTCGTTGTACTACTATTTGAATTATCACTATTCATTATTATATTATTCACATAACAAATATCTTTCAAAAATACTAAACCATCGATTGACATTTTGTTTAAGATTTCATTACTTTCTATCTTCAATCCATTATTCATCTCTTTCTCTCGCAAGATTATATTATTTATTATATCTTCAGGATTTAACTCTTTATTGTTATTGTTATATGTGTTTTTCATTTCATTTTGAATTCTTAATATCTCATTATTTATATCATTCTCTTCTTCACAAACAAACGATTTTAATGTATTAGGAATTTCTTTTACTTTATTACTTTCACTAAAGGCTTTTATATATTTCATTTTACGATTATTTGGATGATTTAAATATCGATGTTCATCTATTCATTATATTATTATTATTATTATTATATATACTTCGAATTGATAATCGACCATTTATCATTTCATCATCACTATCAACATCTTTCTCTTCTTCACATTTATTCTCTAATCCATAAGCTAAATATCGCCACATATTATGATAATCAATTGTTTCTAAATGTAAATCAAATTCTTTTTCACATTCAATTTTTACTTTATTAAAATCGATTTTCACACTTCTCTCATTTCTTACTAATCTGTAGATTGTATCGATTATATATTCGATTTCTTGCATTGTTAAATTATTACAATAAACTCTCTTCAATTGATTTAAACTTTCAAAATAATGTTTCTTATAAAATAATTCAACTGCACAACCACTATTATATTATATTAATAAATATACAATGATTTTTCATATTGATTGATTTGTCTTTGAGATGTTTCGATCGAATATAATTCTTTTAAGAATTTATTTACTTCTTCATATTCATTTCGAATGGTTGGAGATAAAGAATTAAAACATTGTTCATATAACATTGTCATTCCATTTCGATTTCTTTTTTCACCATTTAATAGTTTCTTTATTTCTCCTTTGTGTAACATCGAATATAACGATAAACCACTTTTACAAGGATTTCCAACTAAACGATTATGACACATGTTTAATCGCTTTTGTAAACATGCTTCTGTCACTTTTGGCATTTTGTTTAACATTTCAATAGGAATTATACTATCCATTCTTCGATTAATTGTCATTTCTCTATTGTTATTGTTGTTTGTTGTTGTTGTTGAACTAACAGTCTTCAAAGAAGAAGAGTTACAAAATGAAAATGATCCAGAGGTAAACGGTTTGGCCATTAAATTAGTAAATGGTGCAGATATTTGATTAGAAGGAGGTAATAAGGAAGAAGAACTATTTACTGGATGTTGAACTGGTAAACCAAAGAATGGAGATGGAACTGGATTGATTATTGGAGTTGGATTGGTTATAGGTGTTGGGGAAACAGAAGTGTGTGAAATCAAGGGAGTTGAGAGTGGGGACGATAAAAGGGATAAATTGTCAGAATATGACATTGTTACATTTGATGAGGAGTTTGTTAAAACTGGAGGTGTTGAATATAAAAGAGGATCAGCTACTATCGTCAAATCACAACTCAATAATCGACCACATCGACTTCGACCAAATAATGGTAATCTTATTGTTTTATAGTTCATGGATCTTTCAATAAATGGAATTAATTAATTCTATTTTGATCAAATCATTTGTTTGATAAAACGAATCAAAATTTCAAAAATCGATAATTCAAAATTGAGAAGTTAAATGACTGAATTGAACAGTTCTGCGAGATATCCAATGATAATGGTATGATTTTGAGAATAAAAATGAATAGAAAAGTGAAACTTTTGTTGTTAAGAGTAAGAAAGCTATAGTATGAAATCTAAAATAATGTGAATAGCCTTACAATAAATACATTTCATCATACAAATATAAACCAGTGAATAATATTTTATCTAAGAACAAAAGCTATGATTTAGAAAGTATAATAAAGATTCAAAGTGTAATTCGAGGATGGCTAATTCGACACCGTCATATGGAATATAAAAATGAAGAGAATGAAAAGAGTGATATTGAGAGTGAAAATCCTTCATTTCTTTCTTCCTTAAATCCTCCAATTGGAAGTATATGTAAAGAAGTGAATGATGGTGATATATTGAACAACACAATATCGAATTTGTTGATAAACAATAGTGAAATAATCCATAAAAAGATAAGTGAATTACTAAAAGAAATAAATGAATTAGAAAGTGAAATAATGAAAAAAGACAAAGAAATAATGAAATTGAAGAATGAAATATTGAATAATGAGAATGAAAAAGAGATGTTAAATAAAGAAATGGAAGATAAGAATAAACTAATCGAAAAAGAAAAGAATGATAAAATGAAATTAAAGAAAGAAATCAAAGAGAATGAAGAAATCAAAGAAGAAAATGAATCATTAAGAGTATAAATATAATAATAATATAATAATATGATATATTGAATAGAAAGAGATAATAAAATTTGAAAAAGAATTGAAGAATAAAATGAAAGAGAATGAAGAAATGAGTAAAGAAAATAATGAGATGAAAGAGTTAATAGGAAATAACAAAGAAAATTTGAGAGAATTAGAGAATATAAAAGAGGAGAATGAGATATTGAGTGATAATTTAAACAGTTTAGAAAGTGAATATCGAATATTATTAAATGAGAATGAAAAACTGAAAGAAAAGAATAAGAAAAGTAAAATGATAATAAAAGAAATGAATGATAGTTTAAACAGTAAAATATTAGAATGTGAAGAATTGAGAATGAGAAATGGAATAACAAAAAGTGATGAATATAAAGAGATGTTAAATGATATAAAGATGAAAGATGAAGAGATAAATGAGTTAAAAATGGAATTGATAAAAAGTGTGAAAGAAAAAGAAGAGATATTAAAAGAGAATGAAATAATGACAAAAACAAAATATAACAAAGAAATAAATGAATATTCAAAGAGAATGAAAGAAATATGTAAAAACATGAAAGAAGAGAAAATAAAAATAAAAGAAGAGATGAGAGGATTAAAAGAAGAAATAATGAAAGATATAACAATGATCTATGATTTAATACTAAAAATATCATTACAAAAATCCATCAATTCAATAATCTCTTCTTCATCTTCTCCATCTCCATATTCAATAAATAAAACATCATTTTCATCACCTTCACTTCCTATTCATTCATCTTTTGTTTCTCAATCACCTCCACCACCACCACCAATTCCATTATCTTTATCATTTGATGAAAGAATGAATGAATCAATATCAATAAACTCCAACAAAATGGAAGTGATATTATATTGTAAAGAAATGGAAATGAAAGATAGTAAATATCCATATTTAAGAATAAGTGATAATAATGAAATCTATTATTATAAAGATAATTCATCAATCAGAACTCCATTGATATATTCAATAAACCATATAATAAGAAAAGGAAATAAAATATGTAATTCATTATTAGAAAGAGAGAAAGTGATGTTGAAAAGTGATAGAAATATTTGTTTTATATTTGTGAATAATGAAATGAATAATATAATAATGAATAATGAGATGAATCAATTTATCAATTATTCAATTCAAAATCTGTTGAAGAAAGAAGAGAATGAAGAAATCTCAATAAGTAGTTTAATAATAATCAATAATGAGATATATGATATATTTAATCCATTAAAAGTGAATGATGAAAATGAAAATGAAATGAATGATGAATTGTTATTATCTAAATTAACATTTATCTCGTTTAATACAATAGATGAAATGAAATTGTTAATAGAAAGAATAAATGAAGAATATAAAGAGAATCGAGAAAGTAAATTAATAATAATAATCAAAAGTGAATCAAAAGAAGAAGAAGAGAAATATGAAATATATTATGATATAAACTTGAAAAGAAATAAGAATGAAAAAGAAATGAAAGAATTAGTGAAATATTTAAATAAATATAAGAATAATGATAATGTAATAAGAAGTAATAATTGTTTATCAGTGTTAATAGAAGAATTAAATCCATCAATAATAGTGAATGGAATATTGTGTTTAAAAGAAAAAGAGAGTGTAGAAAGAGTGTTAGAAATATGTCATTCACTATCATCAAGAAGTGTAAGAAAAGATAATAGTAATAAAAATAAAAATAAATAGATGTAAATAATGTTTGTTGATGTTTTAAAAGAAAATAATGAATTACCAATATTGACATAAAATGACATAAATTGACATGGCTTGATATTCAAACAAGCTGAAACGACTATAAACGTATTTTAAAAATTATGATTAAAGATATCTTCATAATAAGCTTGTTATTAGGTGTAGTGATAAGTGTATGTCCTAACAACTGTAATGCGCATGGTCGTTGTATTGATGGAAGTTGTGTTTGTTTTGATTTAACTGGAGTTGGTGATGGAAAGAGTTACACAGGAAATGACTGTAGTTTATTAAAATGTCCAGAAGGAAATCCGTTATTTGCTAGTGGCAGTTCTTATCCTGTAAGTAGTGGAAGTGATTTTGGTTATTTTGTTAGAGAATTGTATGAAAACAAACAATCTTCTAAAAGAGAACTTACTGACTCAGAAATGAAAATAGAAGGTACTGCCATTGATGCTGATAAAGGATTATTTAAAGTAACAACAGAAACAGATTTTTTCAAACCATTACCTAAAATTGGAGGTTATATTCAATGTAGCTATACTAAAGTTGAAGGTGATTCAGATATTAGCATGGCAAATGAAAAAGTTGAAGTAATTGGAGTGAGTGATGATAAAAAGACAGTTTATTTACAGTTTGGTGTTACTATTAAAGCTGATACTACATCATTTACATGTAATGAAATAATATCATCTAGAAAATCAATGGTTTATTATGGTCCAAATCATGTAATTAGTAGTGTTGCAACTGCAAGACAATTAGCTGTAGGTGATGGAACTTTAACATGGAGTAAATATGGTGTGATATTTAAAGAATTGGGAATATTACAACCACCACCAACACAACCAGTTGAACCTTCAGAAAGAAGAAATCTAGAAGAACAACCAACACCTGTTACTTATACAAATGATAAATTTAAGTTTGTTTGTTATACATCTCCATCAAATGTATTAACTGAATATTCAGCTACAGCAACTTACACAGAACCTGTTGATGCTTCTAATCCTAGTGATAGTGATAAAGTTACTTTTATTTTAAGTAAATCATCACAAGATTTATCAACTTCTTCATATTGTTATTGTTTAATGGATAGTAATGTAACTGCAACAACTGTTGATAAAACTGAATTAATGGAAATAGCAACAAAAGATACAGATAATAAATATTATATTGGTAAATATATTGCAGGAACTGCAGGTGAAGAGAAAGATGAGAATGGAAATGCAGTAATTATTTTATCAGGTATATTGACAGTAGATAATAGTGGAACAAGTGTAGATATTACTCTAGATTCTAAGTTTGTTGTTGCTAATAGAGTTGTTTATGTTGATGTATTAGTTGATAATAAAATCAGTGAGAAAGAAGTAAAAATAACTGATGTGTCAGGATCAGCATTTAAATTATCTCCACTAGTTGCGAATGATATTATTTTACCGTATATCAAAATGCATTCATCAAATCCAACAAAAGATACAAAACCAAATGGTGAAGCAGTTGTTGCTGATGCAAAGTTATTTAAAGTTTATAGTTTAGCTGATGTGATAATTTCTCAATTAAATAAAAATGTTGGTGGTAAATTACAATGTAGTTATAATAAAGCAGAAAATGATAAAGATGTTAGTATTGTAGTTGATGTTAAAGGATATGAAAAATCTTCAAAGAATCATGTTTATTACAGTTATATTCAATTTCCAACTGGATTTGTTGTTGCTAATATTGGTAGTGTAAAATGTAGTAAAATCATCTCAAAACGTAAAGATTTCACTTTGTACAATCCACAACCTATATCTACTGCTGGTTCATTAACATGGACAGGATATGCAGATATATTGAAAGTTATTACAACTGGAAATGTTATTTTTGTATGCTATAGAGATGAGAATGAAAAGGTATTTACAGTATATGAAGATGTAGGTGTGACTAATCCAGTTACAGCTGATAGTGGTAAAGATGTTTCATTTACATTTAAAACAGAATCTCAACCAGCTGTTGGTGATATTTGTTATTTATCAGCTACAAGTGATGGTAAAGGTATAACTGATTTAATGGAAAGTGATTTAAGTTCTTATATTCGACAAGTAGATGGAAAGTATTATTTTGGTAAATATGAAAAACCAGAAAAAGGTAAAATTGAAGTTGTACCAGATCCTGAAACATTAACTCCTGTATTTATATTAGATAATTCAAATAATGTAATAACCACTAATACAATCAAAATTGATGAAAGTCAGTTACAAAGTGATGATTTAGAATATTTCGAAGTTGGTAAAACCATTTACATTGAAGTAGTTGGTACAAATGATAACATTCCTTATTTCCATAAAGCAACAATAATACAACCAAAAGAAAGAATATTAGCTACAGGTGATAAAACATTAAAGTTTTCTCCTCCATTACCAACAAATACTAAACCAACAGGAGTTATTTCAGTATCTCCAGTAAATGAAGTTATTACACTTAATCTCATTCCTTCTACAGACAAATTATACACAGTAACAAATTTCTTTGATGAATTAATCTCAAAATTACCACAAAAATTTGGTGGTAAATTACAATGTAAATATGTAGAAACAACAATCGATTCAGATCCTGCAAAACCAACTCCTAAATCAATAGTTGGATTTGCTGATGTAAAAGGATATAAAAAGAATAGTGATGGAGTTATAGAAGAATCATATATACAATTTGATCATCCAATGAAAAGTAAATCATCACCACCATCACCTCTACCAAAATCTGTTTATTACATTGAAGATGTTGTTTGTACTGATATCATCTCAATAAGAAATGATATGTCATTATATAATCCTACAAAAGTTGAGAATAGTGGAATAACATGGAAAGGATATGAATCAATATTAACTGAAATTGGATTTACTATACCAACAGATCCATTAACCTTCACTTGTTATAATCCAGATGAGAAACCAAATAAAATGATGAAAGATTTTATAACATCGCCAATTACAATTCCAGAAAGTGGTGATGTTGTATTTACATTTACAAATCCTCCAACAGATGGTGATATGTGTTATTTATTAGCTGATAAAGAAGGAAAACCAATTACAATTCAATCAAGTGAATTATTTGAATTTGTAAGAGTAGAAAATGGTGAATATTATTATGGTAAATATGCTGATGTTGAAGAAAGTAAGTATAAAACAATCCAAAATGATGATGGAAGTGTAACTCAAATATTAGGAAAAGGTTTATTTACAGATAAAGAAGAAGATAATGATTCTACTAAAGATAAGATAAATATTAAGAATTTGAATAATCCTGATTCTCCATCAATTGCTTATCCTCCATCTTTACTAAGTGATGGAATAAAGAAATTAATGGTTGCTGGAACAACAATGATATTTTTAATCGATGGAACAACTCAATCTACTCAAGTATTGAAAGTAATAGTAAATGAAAAAGGTAAATTTGAATTATCTTTAAGTAAACCAATATCTTATACAAATTCACCTCCAAGATTATTAAGTAATACTCGATCATTACAACCATCATCTCCATTAACAATTACATTCTCAACAGAAGGATCAGTTCATAAATCATTAGAATGTAGTGGTCAAGGAGAATGTGATAGAACAAGTGGAATATGTAAATGTTATGATGGATTTAGTGGAAGTGCTTGTCAAAGATTAGATTGTCCAAATAATTGTAATGGAAATGGTCGATGTGTTGCTTTAAGTGAATTATTATCAAATGAAGAATTGAAAGATTATGATGGATATGGAAATAAACGAACAATTAATGAAGATAATAAAGATGTTGAATTTGATGATCAAATATTTGGTTGTTTATGTGATAAAAGACATCGTGGATATGATTGTAGTTTAATTGAATGTCCATCTGGTTTAGATCCAGAAGAAGCAACAAATGGAACACCAGGAAGTGATGAATATCGAGATTGTAGTGGAAGAGGTATTTGTAATTATTCAACAGGTATTTGTGAATGTTTTGATGGATTTAGTGGAGAAGGATGTCAAAACCAAGTTCAAATGATGTAATAACATATTATTACATTCATTTCATTCTTATTATTGAAAAGATTATATTATTTTGTGTGTTGTGTATGGTTTTAATAAATCATAAAATATATAAACAAAATCAACATATGTTAATAAATGGAAATTTTGATTGATATTTGTTTCTAAAACTCAAAACATCAGGATCAAATTCTAAATATTTCAATTGAGGAATTTTAAATCCATTTTTCATTATTTCATTTCTCATTTCATTATCTATTTAACAAAAATAGCTATAACGTATATAAATATACAAATATCAGAAACACTTCCAATATAATTTTCATTTATTTCATTAACGTATTTATTACATATTTCATTCATTTCTTCATTATCTATTTCATATACTTTCAAGTATTTATACATCTCTTCTTCACTTATTTCATTATATGATAAATATAAATCACTTAATAATGTCAGTTTCAATAGTGAGGAAGATAAATAGGAGAATAATTCATCATCTATTTCATTATTTCTCAAATTCAAATAATTAAGAGAATAAAGAGTTGATAAATTTGATAGAAATAGTTTAAAACTGATTTTATCTATTCGATAATCTATTTCAATATATAATAATATAAATAGATACTTTGTAAAGCAAAAGATTTCAACTCTTCTATACTATCAAATTTAATTGATAAATATTCCATACTTTCAGTTAATTCGATTTCACTATTATCACATAATGATAAACTTTCAATTTTCTTCATCTTTATTAAATTATCACTTAAACATATTATATCTATATCTCTCAAATAACAATGAATTAATGATAATTTCGTTAGATTAACAAGATAATGAATATTTTTACATATTATATAAATAATAGTGGCTTCAAAATGTTGTTGCTTCGAGCATACGGCTCGAGTTTTTCTTTATATTTTTTTGTCTTTTTGTTTGTTTTTGAGTCTTAACACATTTTTAAATACGCATATAAAAGCACTATATTGTATTATACTTTCGTATTATAAAAGTATTTACTTCCTCTAAAAAAATGAAAAATGTAAAAATCATGTCAAGCTTTTTAGTTGCGTCAAGCTTTTCTTTTTTTTGCGATAACTATAAGACTTGACTTATGTCTATGAGGCTCATTTAATAGAGAAAATCTAATACTATTTTTGTGCCTATAAAGGAAATATTGAAAGTACTTACAAGATCTTTAAAAAATTAAAAATTTGAAATGTTAAAAATTTTGATTATTTAATAACCCATAAAAAAATACATTCATCAATTTTTACTATATATTAGAGTTTTGAAGGTACAAGACAATCAGTTCTGAATGTTGTAAGACTATTATCTAACACAAATTTACCATGGTTAACTGCACAACACATATTACACTCTCTGTATCTATAAGCCAATTTATGTCTTGTATCTTCATCTGCCATTTGCCTATTCCAACTTTCTTCCGCAGCTTCTGTTAACGATTCTATTGTCATTAAATTGTCTCCTATACCTCTTATATCACGTTTCATCATCAATAGGGTGGATGAGGAACAGTAACCCATTTCTTCGATTTCAAATAATTCATTGTTTGATGACTTTTATGGATTGCAGCATTATCTTGTAGGTATACTGGTGGACATTCTGGAGGGTGTAAACTCATAATAAGAGGTAAACTTCTTGAAATATACCATATATAACTACTTGAATCAATGTTCTTAACTGTTCTATCTTTCCCAGGTTTTTGAGGGAATACAATAAGATCTGAATATCCAAAGTAAGAGAATGCCCCCCAAACCATTATTCCTGCGTTTGATTTGTTGAACTGAGGCCTGAATGCAGGTGTATCATCTGAAAGCCAACCAGTAGTTTCAACACTTCTTAATCTAAATATAGATTCATCACTAAAAATTACACACCTATAATCTCTCTGTTGATTCTTTAGGGAGAGACGATATCTATACAACATTTGCTCCTCAGACTGATGAGGATAAGTCTTAATTGATTTGAAATTAATGTTGAATTTATGTAAATAACGTCTAACAGAGGTAATGGATATATATTCATCTACAAAACCATTATCAATCAAGAAGACCCTTAACTCATCAACACTTTGTACAACATTATTATGAGCAGCTTGCTCAGATAGAAATTCTTTGATGAGGTAATTAGCCCTCTCTTCATCATAAAGCTTTGAGGGTCTTCCTCTCTTCACTGTTGATAGATCTTCATTTTCTGTACTTTGCTTTTTCTGCCGTATAAAGCCTGCTTTTCTGATGTACCTTAAAATAGTAGATCTATTCCTACCTAATTTACTTGCTATATCAGAATACTTACATTTAATGTTTTCACACCACATCTTTTCAATAATTTTTATCTCGGAATCAGATAGATATCTACCTGAATTCCGAAAAGGGTCAACAGAGATAGAATTACTCATTGCTCTGCCCCGATAAAATTAATAAATAAAAACTATAACAGCTAGTTTTTTGGGATGCAACAAAACGAATATTTTTTTGTTGCAACAAGTTCTTTTGATTTTTTTCAAGAAGTAGCAAGAATTTAAAGGTAAAAAATAGATGAATAGATTTTTTTACTATTACTTATTTAGGTAGATTAATAAAAATACTACCTGTAATATATTATTTTTGTAAAACCGTTAAAAAAATTCAAATTTTATAGTTAAGAGTTTGAAGGCTTGATTGCCACTTTTTTTTAGATTTAAAACTTACTACTTATGCTTTTTAACTACTTATGCTTTTTTTTAAATTGGACGAGCCCAAACTATATAATTTTGGTTCCTACTATTATAATGTGATAAGGGAAAATTAGATATTTCTAATTCTTTTAAACAAGATGATAATAAATAAATATTACTAAATATAAAGTAAATATTCTTTAAATTATTCATTTTAAATATAATAAGACTTTTATTATAATTAATTATTATACTTCTTAATTCATCATATAATCGATTATTTCTACTCTCAATATAGTAAAATAGATTCGATAATGATATATGATGAATATCATTCTTTTCTATTAACAAATATAACTTTATGGAATACATTACATAATAATAATCTTTTGATATTTTATATATATTCATTATTTCTTTAAATATTATATCATTTATATCATTTATATATAAATTAGGAATGTATTCTATTTTATTCATTATTTTTAGTATATTATCAATATCTGGAAATTCTAAGGCTTTATTATTATTATTTAATAATGGAGATATTATCACTTTTATTTCATTTAAACTAATGTTTTTATATTTAAATATTCTATCAAATAATTCTTCATATATTCTATATTCATTATCATTTATTACATTCATTGGTAATTCTTTATAATTTCCACTATTTATATTTTCTATTAAATCATAAATTGAACTATTATCATCAAATGGATTTGTATTGCTTATACATAAGTATATTAAACATCCTAAATTCCATATATCACTCTTATATGTTATTTCTTTATTATATATTTGTTCTATACTATAATAACATTTCATTTCTTCATATGCCTTTATATTATACATACAATAATCACTTAATATTAATTCATTACATTTGTTTAGTAATATATTCGTTATCTTTATATTTCCATGTATTATACCATATGAATGTAATGATTGAAGATTTGAACATAGATCTGTGATTAGAGTAGGAATAATTTCGAGTGATAAAGGCAGCAATCCAATATTTTCCATTCTATCACATGTCAATTCCAACATTTCATCATTAATACTAAATATATCATATTTTATCATTCCATTTATGTTCCTGTAACGAATTAGCGATAAAGTTTCAATATACTTCAATACACATGCTCTATCTATTCTTTCTTTTGTTAGAGTTTTTATTAACAACTGATTCTAATGAGGTTTTCATATCATATAAAGGTAATTTTGGTGGTAATTTACTAATATAATGATTTTCTGTAAGAAGTAAACAAAATATGATGAGTTATAAACAATTATTCAAAATAGATAATCAAGCATGATTTGATGAAATTTGGTGTTTTTTTCATTAAAATTTAAATTATCTATTTCTCATCAGTGAAGAGTTATGTGATGTTATAATTATGTGAATAGTGATTATGGTGCTGAAATGAAAACAAATAGAGTTAATATGATAGTGAATGTTAATAATAGTGAAATATCAACCTTCATGGTTGACGTATGTTAGAACCTTTGAAGATATCTTGAATCTGATCGAATAATGATCTGATGGGTGTTTCTGGATCAGATCCTTTGTATTTGTAACAATAATCACACACAGTATCACAATGAGTGAAATAGTCATTCCTATCAGTATCAAAATCTATAGAAATATAAATGAAAATATAATACCAATTCCACATTCGTCACATCTGTTACAATGAAATTCCTTTTTAATTGGTCTATAATGTTGCTAGAATAGAATATAGAATATTTATGAATACTACAACCATTCTAAATGCTTGTACCTTTTTTGGATCTTTTAAAAGCCATTCAGATAATTGCTCATTTTGTGAATCTAATCTTTTCAAATCCTTATTTTTAACCATTCTAGGTTTTGCATCAGAAAATCCAATGAACTCAACAGGAACCTTGTCTTCGAATGATTTTACTTCTGGATGTTGTTCTAAGTAGTTAATTGGATTTAAAACTCTAATTAATGAAAACTTAGCAGAAGCTTCATAAGATGGTATATGCCATCCCATTCTACCAATATTCTTTAAAAGAAATGGTGAAAATGTTTTAACAACAGCATAATTTGTGGCTTGAGGTGTTTTCTCCTTTTCTAGAGCAAATACAAGTGATTTTGCAGCTTCTGATACTGATGCTCTTATGCATTTCAAAGGGATAATGCCTTTTCTATGTTTTCTGAAACAAATTGGACATTTATCCCCCATAAACGTAGTTACTTTAACTTTTTGCTTAAATGTTGGTTGAATGGTGATTCTTCTGCAATTGCGTAAGATGGCATGGTAAATTCTAAAATAATATTGATAATGCTAATACTGTCTGATGGCATTAGTACGAGACTGTATAAAAGGAAAAATCCTGCATGGCTGTGAGTCTAGAAATTTTTTAGAACGATGTAACATATCATACTTTTATTTCGCGCCATTTTTTTTTAATTTTTTGAATTGCCCAATAGTATAAAATTTTCAGTAAAATAGCATAAAAATAGCAAAATATTATCATTATTATATAATTCTTATCATATTAATTAGTTATTCCAACTCCATGTTAAAACTAGGACAATTTTTACAAGGAGAAGATAATTCAGGTAATACAAACTGTCTCTTCTCAGGAGTAATTCCAGTAGGTACTATTATCTTATAACTTCGCATAAAACTATCCATTTCACTTATTAACTCATTACATTTATCATTAAGACAATTACTAAATTCTTCAAATTCTATTGGTATTTCATTATATTGATCTAATATTGTCCATCTGTTCAAATTATCAATACTTTCATTTATTTTATTCACATCTATATATTATATTATATTATATTATATTATATATATATATATACTATTATTGATTGTTTTAGAATTTTCAATTGAGTTTATATATTGATCATTTATATTCAATATATTCTCATAATTCATTTTATTATTTTCAAATTCATTCTTTATATTATTCATATATTTATAAATTATTTCATTCTCTTTCTCATTTCTTATATCAAATGATTTCTTATAGTTTAAACTATTACTTTTTATTGAATTGATTTTATTAACTATCTTTTCTTCATCATTCTCGATCTTTGTATTATAATTATTTATTATATTTTCACTCATTTCTTCTATTCCTATCCAAAATGAATCTTCTTCATTCTTTAAATCTTTCATTCCTTCATTCATTGTGTCTAAAAGAGCTAATATCTTGTTTTCTTGTTTTGATTGAATATTTGTTAATTGTTTTTCATAATCATTCAACTTTTGATCAAAATATTCTTTCTATTATAAAATATTAAATTTTATATTAAATATACCAACTTATATATTGAGTTGATTATTTCATTTGAATCTTCTTTAAACCATTTTTCATTGTTATTCGAAAAAGAATCATCGATTTCACTTCCTCTATATATTATTATTGATTCATTTAAATTCAATAAATTCGAGTTTATTTCATTTAATGCATTCTTCACATTTACACTATATTTTATTATATTATCTTTCGTATTGTTACTAATTCGAGATATTTCAGATGATAAAACACTCAAATCTTGATTAATTGAACTTATCTCATTCTCACATGAATTACAAAATGATTTCATTTCATTACATATTAATTCATATTTGTTTTCTTCATTTTGATTGAAATTTTCAAGAAATGATCGAATTTCTTTGATTTTGTTTTTCATTTCATTTTGAAATATAGTCGTTTCAGATGTATTTTCTGTTAAAATTTCTAAGTCTTTATTGAATTTGTATTGTAATTTTTCTGTTTCATTTAATCTCAGTTTCTTTTCATTTTCTAAATTTTCAATCACATTGAAATATTCATTTCGTTTTATTTGATGACTGTTTATATGATTATCGATCTATTTTAGTATATACATATTATCAATAATATTATATAAATACATTTTCTTTCATATTATTCAACTCATTTTTCATATTTTCTTTATCATTTATCATGTTTCTCTTCTCATTTATCAGATTTTCTAATTTCTTCTTATTCTCTTCATATCTCCTTATCTTTTCATTCAATTCATTATATTCATCTTCTTTTATCAAGATTCCATTATGATCTCGTTGTTGTTTTAATAATAATTGCAATTCATTGATTCTTTTACTATAATCTCGAATTTTTGCTTTATTCGTCTTCTTTTGATTGATTACAGGTCGATTTTTGATATTTTTTGCTTTCAGAGCATATTCTAAAGTGTTAATCTATTAAAATAATAATAATAATTATTATTATTATTTATATATATACAGATTCATCTATTGAACTATAATCTCCACTTATTGTCGCTATTAAGCAAGTCTTAGCTCGACCACCCAAAGATTCTTTCAATAATCGAGTCAAGTTACTATCTCGATAAGGAATATGTGATTTATTTTCTACTAATGAAGTTATTACTCTTCCCAATGTTAATAACGATTGATTTATCTTTTGACTTTCGCGAATTCGATCATTATTATTTCCAACACCAGCTTTCATTACATTCTCACTTCCTGCTAAATCTACTAAATTCAATTTACCACTTTTCATTATTTCTTCTTCACTTGTATCACTTTGTTCTTTCATATTCAGTGTGATGGTAAAGATTGAATGAGATCGACTTGATTTTTCATTTAAAAGAGTTGTGGCTGTCATTCGATTTTCATTAGCTCGAATAAATAGTTTCATTATTTCATTTAAAGAATTTACAGAAACTTCTTCTAAATTTTGACATATTACTCCTTTCTGACTATCATCTACGATTTTTAGATGATTTGAAGGAACTAGTAAGTCTCTCAATTCTTCTTTATAGATTTCAAGAAATGAGACTAAAATTTCATACTGTGTACCTGATTTTGTTAAGTTTGAAAGAATCATTTCTATACTTCTTGGGATGATTCCTTTATATTCTGAATCTGAAGGAACACCTTCCATTGTAAAAGTTTTTCCTGTTCCTGTCTGACCATAGGCAAATATAGTGCAGTTAAAACCATTCAATACATCGTTTATTAAATCATATGCTACACCGTTGAATACTTCTTCTTGTGTTGTATCGATTCCAAATACTTTATCGTAATGATAGGATCTACGTTGTCTATTTTGAATTACAGACACTGTTTTAGATAATTCATCACATTCTATTAAACCTCTTGCAGAAGAATCCATCTCTCTTTCATTCAAAGGCCTACATCTCACAGCAACTTCAATATTTGAATACATGATGAGAAATGATTTTAAAAATTCAAAATATTCTAAACTATTAATAAATGCTAATTTTTGAAAAATTCATATCCGAACTTAGCTCAGTTGGAAGAGCAACAGACTGTAGAAAGAAAATTGTAATCTGTGGGTCGCTGGTTCGATCCCGGCAGTTCGGATTTCTTTTTTACTGTTATTTCTTTTTCTTCTATTATTTTGTTCTATATTATATCATAAAAAGTTATACAATGCAAAGTAATATATTCTGCGTGTATAAAACAATATTAATATACTTTATATCAATCAAAAACAAAAAAGAAAAATAATACAAAAATTATATTCGTTTCAAATTTAAATCTTTTGAAAATATGGCAAATAGAAATGGAAGTGATGAACAAAATACATCAAATTATTTGGATGTTGTTCCAAAAGAATTAAATGGTGAAAATACCACTGTGTATATTTATAATACTGACAAAATGAATGAGGAACAGAAAAAATATATGAGATGGGAAGTATTATTATATTTATATTAATATAAAAAATAGAAAGAAATATTATCAAATACCAACTGTAGATATATTCTTCATTGTATTAAAACCGAAATTACCGGTAATGAATGTAAACTTTATGTAGAAAACTTCACACAAAATAATTTATCAGAATATATAAGAATGACAAGAACAAAAAACAAAAGATTTAAAGAATCTGTATTACTATTTACCATAATTATATAAATAGACAATAAAACGATGTTTAGCTAATTTAGCACAAGGATTATGCTATCTTCATGCAGAACGACCTGATGGTTCACACATTATAAATAGAAATCTAACACCAGAGAATATCAAAAGATCTTTAAGTGGTGAATTTGTAATTGGTGATTTTCATATAGCTAGACCTTATAACAGTGAAAGTTCATTAATTTTATCAAATGATCCACAAAAACTGAGAAATGTAGTAGTTCCACAAGTTAAAGAAGGTAATGATGATTATCATTCTGAAGAAGAAGATGATGATGATGATAATGATACAATAGAAGAAGAGAAAAATAATATTAAACAGAAATCACATACAATAGATATAGCAAAACTACCAAATTATAGTGCTCCAGAAATAGGTGATGATAAATATGATGCTAAAGTGGATATGTGGAGTTTAGGCTGCATTATATACGAAATGTGCACTTTAAAAGCTCCTTACACTAACAATCAACATGAAAGACATAAAATGATTAAAAAGGAAGATAGAATTATGGAAGAAAGTAAATTATGTGCAATTCCAAAAATGTATTCGAAAGATTTGAATGATATAATAAATAAATTGATTAAATTTAATCCTGATGAAAGATTAAGTAGTAGAGAGTTGATGGAAATGCCTTATGTTAAGAGTTATATAGATAAAGACTTTGATAGAAACGATAATAGTAAAATACTGGAAAATATTAGAGATTTGTTATTTGATGATCATAAGAAAGGTGAATGTAAAGAATCTTATAAGTAATATAATGTAAAAGAGTAGATAAATTGTTTTTAATGTTCTATGCTATTAATAAATGCTAATTTTTGAAAAATTTCATGTCCGAACTTAGCTCAGTTGGAAGAGCAACAGACTGTAGAAAGAAAATTGTAATCTGTGGGTCGCTGGTTCGATCCCGGCAGTTCGGATTTCTTTTTTACTGTTATTCTTTTTCTTCTATTATTTTGTTCTATATTATATCATAAAAAGTTATACAATGCAAAGTAATATATTTTACGCTTATAAAACAATATTAATATTCTTCTATTAATCAGAAACAAAAAAAAAGAAAATAATTCAAAAATAAATTCGTTTCATAGAAATTTAAATCTTTGATTATTTTGCTTCAATGAATAAACATCAATTTTATAACTACAATGTTGTTCCACTTGTATATATTTTCTTTGTTTTATTGATTTAATTAGTACAATAAAGTCAATTATCAACCAAATGACGGTACTGTTTGCTATAAATTCGTCCAAGCAGAAAAACAAAAGCATGATGTTTTAGTTGATGAAAGATTGACAGAAATGGTGCAAGACAGCAGTGACAAAATTTCTAGATTACAAGAGACTATATCAAACTATGAATATGAAGTAATTGTAATGAAAAATGACATTAGCAAATACAAAGCAGAAATTGATAATTCTAATGCCATAATTGAAAGCTTAAG
>NGBS01000091.1:0-16595 GCA_002245135.1 Proteromonas lacertae | reverse complement strand
TTATTTTATTCCATTACTTCTGATTTGAATGTTAGTCTTATTTATGTATATCAAGGACCAGCATTAATGCCATCATTTGGTTATTATATGACAGGAGTTCAGAATAATTTTAATGATACAATGTATAATGAATCATTTCCGAATTTGTATGTTTCTGCAGTTGATACTACAGGTCAATCATGTATATATATATATATATTAATTATTATATATAGATATTTATGGTTTATATTTTAATAAGACTCACGTTACAAGATTCATTGAGTTGTTGCAGTTGAATAATAGCGATGATGGTGCAATATTGTCGCATTATCTTGTGAATAAAACAAATATTTATTTGTTGTTAGGCTCTTCTAATCAAGTGTCGATATATTTATTGAAAATGGAATGTATATATTATTATTATGAATATATATATGTTTGTATAGATGATGAAAGTGTATCATATGTAATTTTAGGAATAACCATTGGATGTATGTTTTATTCATTGATATTTTTTGCATCAATGTTGCTGGTGCAATTTAAGAAGAGTAAAATTGTATCAATGCCAAAAACATCTGCATCATTTGTATTTTTACTTATTTTATTATGTTGTAGTTGATTAGTGAAGAACATGATTATATAGATTGACATTTTTGTATTTGATTTATTTATTATTTGAAAATTTGTTTTTTTTTCATTTTAAAATTGAAAAGTCAGCTGACTAGATCGTCATATAGTTTGAGGCTCGAGTTCATTTTTTAGATAATAAACTTTATTCACATGAAAGAGAACTCAAATGCTTTTGTTTTGAGTATATTATTAATAAATATTTTATATTAGACACCAAATCGATAGTTATTTTGTTAGTTGTAGTTAATTATGTCTTTTCACTTACTGTTAAAGATAGCACTTCCAGTTCTGATGAATTTAAACATACCACTCAGGATATTGGCATTTTAGAGAGTATTTATCTCGATTTTATCTTAGATTTTTCTGGACTACTTTATAGTCCAACTGATCAAACAGGATGTAGCTATGATACTACTTCAAAAAATATCCCAACGAATCATTTGTTTTATTTGTTATTAAAGGAAATTGTAGTATAATGGATGTTATATCATATGTATTTATATAAAATATTACGATATTATATAGACAGAAGAAATCAATGCAGTAGGATTGATAGTAGCTAATAATATACCTCAAACAACTCTAAATCTTGCTCTTCCTAACAAATCAAGAGATAGAATAGTAATACCTGTAGTAACAATAAGAAAGGAGATATATGACTCAATAAAAAAGAAAAGTGATCCAGTTTATGTAGAAGTTAATAATGAAGAGGAGGAAGGCGATGATAAAATATCCTATGCTCCATTTTTAGTATTGGGATTATGTGTAATGTGTACATTTTTATTCTTAGTGATTATTTATTATTCATATAATTATGGAATTGAGTATATAAGGACGAGATTAAGAAAAAGAAATATTCGTTTAGATAAGACTAAATATAGTATAGATGACTCAACGTATAAGCAAGAGGTATGTGCAATCTGTTTAGAACAATTTGAAAATGATAGTTGTTTAAGTGTATATATAATAATCTTATAATGATTAATAGGTATTACCTTGTAAACATTTATATCATCATAAATGTATTAACGAATGGATTGAACAATCTCATTTTAACTGTCCAATGTGTAAAACAACATTATTCCATGACAATGCTGATGAAAATGTTTAAATCGTGTGATTTACAATTGTATATAATAATAATAGCTATTGTACAAAGATATATAACCAATTTAATTGAAATTAATACTACATGTTTTATTTATGTGATGTTTTTGGTTTGGAGTTGTAATTAAAATATGATGATAAATGTACTTTTATATAATAAATTAATTTTCAAATTATATTTTACATTATCAAATATATTATATAATCCTATATCAAATTACATTCTAATTCTTTCAACTCTCTTACTCTCATCTTGTTTATCAGTTATTGGAATCTTTTTTAAGGTAGATTTAGATCTACTTCTTCTTCGGAATATTCCAGTTCTTAATAAACAAAATACAATCACTATTATCACAATTAATCCACCTGCTATTGATCCAACGACTATTCCAGCTATTGCTCCACTACTTATACTACATTCACTTTCATCAACTACACTCCAAACACCTTTATTATTATCAGTTAATAAACATTTTCTTCTCTTCATTCCACTTTTTGCTCCTCCACATTCTATCAACACTTCTTTTCCTCCTTTCTCAGCTGGAGTTCTTGGAAATCCAGAATCAGATTCACAATATATTGCTTCAAATTCTATCTCCACTTCTACAGTCTCAATCTCTATTGATGGAGGATTTCGAATTGTAAAGGTATATTTCGTTTTTTCTACATATTCTAATGGTGATCCATATATTTCTCCAGATTTTGAATCTAAGGATAAGCCTTTAGGTAATTCTGGATTTACTGAAATTTCAAGATTTGTTCCAACTGCAACAAATAAATATACTGATTTTACTGATTCACCAAATTGGAATATTTTATTTGATACTTTACTGGATGGAACTATCACTGGAATATCAGGAATTGAACATGATAATATAAATGAAAATGAAACTTGTTTTCCACTTCCACTTATTAAGATTGTGGTATTTACTGCATCAAAACTATTAGATATATAACCACTTATTCTTCCTTTCGAAGAATCAAATTTCAAAGTTGAGAATGGAAGATTGGGTATGATTGAATAAACTAAATTCTTTCCAGTTATTCTTCCTAATTCTAATCCTTCATATTCTTTTCCACCTTCGATTGTTATATTATCTACATGTCTAATTATTACTGGTTCTACAGATTCTTCAACATTTATTTTGATTGGATTGGATATTTCACCAGCATCATTATGACATTTGAATGTATATGATTTATTACTTGGTGGTTCTACATTTACTTTTCCACTTATTATTCCACTATTTTCATCAAATTTTAATCCTTCAGGTAATGCTGGTTCAATTGAATATAATATAGTTTTTGCAACACATTCATATGGTTGAATATCATTATAACTCATTCCAAATATCATTATCACTTCTTTTTCATATTTTATATTATTTGGTTTGATTGGTAATGTCACATTCATTTCAATTGTTATTTCAACATAATCAACTTCATTTGAAGCTGTGAATTTACTTCTCATAGAATTCTCTTCAATCACCATTCCAGAAATTAAACCACTTCTTTTGTCTAAACTCAATCCATTTGGTATTTCATCTACACTATATTCAATATTTTCACCTATCACATAAAATAATTTCAACTCTTTATATTCTTTACCAGCTTCTAATATCACTGATTCATTACTCCAGATTTTTATTGGATTTTTAGAAGGTAAAACAGTTATGAATATTTCAATTGTTATACCTTCATCACTTCCGGAATAAGCATTATTAGCTTTGAAATAAACTGGTTTTGATGATTCTTCAATATATGCTTGACCAGATATTAAACCAGTTTTATTATCTATTCTTAAGCCACTTATTTCAGGATTCATTGAATAAAATACATCTTTTCCTGAAACTGTGAATAATCTCACATTTTCATAAAAATCACCTGCTTTGAATCTATAAAAAGATTCTTTACTAATTAATGATGGACTTTCATCACATGTATTTTCGATTTCATTCCAAAGTTTATCATTATTACAGTATAATGTTCGATTTCCTGTTATACCTGATGTTTTACATCCAATAGTTATTTCTGTTCCAGTTACAGTTTCTGGTATATCTTCTGCAGCTTCACAATATCTTAATGGACATAAATGGAAATTTATATCATAAACCTCAAAAGCACCATAACTACTTAAAGTGTTTGTTACATTGAATCTAATTGCTGAATACATAACAGAAGTAGTATAATTGGAAAATACTCTCTTTAAATTATCTGGATAAGTTATACCAGTAAAAGATCCAATTAAATTCCATTTTGAATTGTAATATCCTTCCACTGAAAAATCTCTTGGACCATTACTTTTAGAATAGGCATAAATACTAAATTGATTGAAATATGTGTGAAGATGATCTTTATATCTCATTATTGCCCAACCAGGGGTTGTGTCAGTATACCATTCTGAATTTGGATTTTCATCAAATCCATAAGCTGCATGAAAAGCACGATTATTAGTATTTGTTTCAGTTACCATTTTTGAGTATTTATTAAGAATCAAACAATCTTCTTTACTTCCAATTATTCTTAATAAAGATGAACTTATTTCAGGGAAACTTTCTTCACCATTGAATTTGTGTAATTCAATCGAAATTTCAAATGGATTTTCTTCTAACCAAGGAATTGGTAAAATGAACATTTCATCAGTTAAAACATCATATCGATTATTTGCCATTGTATCTGGAGATATTTCACCATTTGGTAAATTATTTCGAAAGATTTCTTTTCCATTCACTTTTATTATTATTCCACTTATATAACTCACTTTTAAAACAAATCCATTATATTTATCTTCATAATCAAATATATCTATCTTTCGAATATAAATCACATTTCCAGATACTTTGTTTAATTCAGATAATTTGGATTTTGACCATGTTAAATGTTCAGCATTTGGATTATCCCAACCATTTTCATATTCAATTGAATTTTCCCATTCTGTATTATAATCATAATCCAATGTTGAATGAAATGCATTTTCTCTCTTATCTTCATATTTACCTAATGTTGTTCTATCCACTGGAATTCCATCAACTAATACATCTATAAAACCATTCCCATAACCTGAATACGAAGATGAGCTTCCTCTATAGACAGCAGTATAATTATCATTTAATAAACAATATTCATATTCATAGATATTATCACTATCCCATCCTTCTTCTACTCCTTTTAAGTCAATTATTGAAGTTTTATTCTCACTATCCATTTCAGATGTTTTATAAAGAGATATTCCCCAATCTTTTGGAGTTGCTCCTTCACTACCATTGACATGAACAGTAATCAGTGTTTTACATTGTTTTGAACATATTTCATTTATTGATTCACCATAAAATGTTAAATTCAAAAATGTTGTATTTATGCCATTAAAATTTGTTGCCACTATTTTATATTGTTGTTTTGGTGATTCTTCTGTTACTACACCAGTTATTTCACAACTCTTTTCATCAAAATATAAAAATGAAGGTAATTCTGGTGATATTTCACAATTTTCAACCATTTTCACCTTAGGTCTTATTTCCACTACATCATTCAAATAATATTCTTCTTTTCTATTCTTAGAATAATCTATAGTTGGAGATTTTGGAATTGTGTTTACATCAATTACACCTGATCCGTAATATTTTGCCTCAATTACATCTGTCAGTTTTCCATCAGAGTAAAATTCAAATAAAAATGTTCCAGTCCCTCTTTGATTATCATTAAAATAAAATTTATAATCTCCAGGAATTAGACATAAAACTGGGAAATATAATGGAGGTGATCCTTTTGGAAAAGCATAAGAAAGAATAACTGTTGTATTTGGATATTCTATATCAGTTCTAATACTCTCTCTTGGATTTATCTTATCTACTACTTTCACAAAATGAGGTTTATATTTACCAGAACATCCACTTATTACATTTGTTATAATTTTTCGACTTACATATTCACTATTTGAATAATAAGCTCGAATTTCTAATTCATAATTATTTAAATATTCGGTTGCAACTACATTCATACTTCCACTATATTTATCATATGTAAATCCATCAGGAATAACTGGTAATTTATAAAAAATAACAGATCCACTTTCAATACTTATCAATAAATGACTTTCATTTCCAATAAACAGATTCAATTCTTCTACTATTATTCCTTCATTATCTAAATCTTTTATATGTAAACCTTGAGGTTTTACATCTCCTATCACTTTTATAGATATGGTTGTGTTTACTGTTGAACCATCAGATAATTTACCATTTATCATATAAAATTTCACATCTTGAACTGTTGTAGCTGTTCCTCGAATTGTGCAACCTGATAACTCTAAACCAGGAGGTAAACTTGGTTTTGATTCACACTCACTTATTATTTCATCTCCTTCGATAAATGGAATATTGTCAGATATTCGATTATTCACTATATATACTGCATAACTAACTCGATATTCAAAATCTCCTCTTGGAACAAAATATAAAACATCTTTCAATTCTTTAAACTCGGAATCTAACTCATTCTTATAAGATAATTTTATTCCACTTCCTCCTACATTCTTCATGTAATTCACTCTTATGAAGTGATATCCTTCACTCAAATATTTTGTTCCTGTTTTGCAACTCCAATCATGAATTCCTTTGTGGTTGATTATCTCAATAAAATCAATAAATAACCAAGATCCTTGAACAGATGTTAAATTGAATGTATAATTTCCTGATCTTTCTATCTTTATATAACCTTCCCAATTTACTCCAAATTCACTGGCAAAATTGGGAGTTAAACCATCCCAAATTGATTGGATTGGATTATATTCTTCATTTATTTCATCTTCTAATCGAATTATTTCAGTTGTTACACCTTCACTTGAAGGAGTATAAGGATTTAAACAACTTGTGTCAAATTCATCAGATTTTAGATAATAAGCAACTATTCCTTTTATATATTTATCAATTATATCAATATGGATTTTCACTTCATTTGTTGTGGATGTTTCTGTTGAACATTCCACTCTTAATTCTAGATTTATCACTTCATTTATTTGTCCTTTCAATATATGGTTTGTAACATCAACTATTATTCGATCATCTCCTGTTTTACATTCACTTGCTACTCCTCTTTCGATCTTAAATGGAATTTCAAAATAAGAATTCATTGGCATTGTAAAATATTCACTATCAAATGATAAATAAGAAACTACATTATATGGAGTTATTGATTGATAATAATGAATTAACTTTTCTTCTTCTTCATTTGGCAATTTCCATTTCAACATAAACCTATAAGTTGAATTATTATCCATTTCAGTACATTTACTAGTATATGTACCTGTTACACATAAATCCTGTTTTAATGAATAATGACCAATTATTCTCACTTTATGATATCCTGATTTTAAGTCAACTGTTATATTTTTATCTGATTCTTTCCATATACTGCATTCAGTGTAAACATAATTGCCAGAACTATCATAATCACCTTTACCATTTTCATAAATATTACTATATTTTTGTTCATCAATATATACTGTGTATTTTGCAAAATCAGAATTTTGACGAAATGTGTATTTACCACTCTTTGGAGTATATAATGCTCCTTCCATTGTATAATTCCAATAGAATACATTATGACTTGATAAAAATCCATCTAATTTATTATCCCATACTGAATAAGCATCTTCTCCATCTAATCCATCTAAATTGTCTATTGTTGTTTCTTTACTGTTATATATTGTTTTAATCGCTTTTTCAATACCGCATTTAAAATTATTCACATCATCTACTTTTATATTCAATCCAGATCTTATTACTTCATCAGCTTTGGAGATTATTATTGTGGTTGGAGTTTTACTTTTACCAGCTGGATTTTCACCATTTATTGTTATTCTATTATTATTAAATATCATTCATATATACGTTATTGAATTTTCAGGAGGTGATAATTCATCTATTTCTAATATTCCATCATCAGAGATTGATATTGGATACGAACCAGATGGATTAAAACTAATTGACCAACTTTTCACTCTCTTGTCACTTTTACAAGGAAAGGAATCTATTTGACTCGACCCTATTGTCAATTTAACTATTCCACATGTTAAACTATTGGGTATGTCCCAAACTATACAAGTAATTGGAAATTTATACTTTTCATTTCGATATTAGCTTTCATTACTAAATTATCTGGCGTTGTTAATGTAATTGTATAGTTGTCTAGATATTCTTCAAGTGGAATACCACTAATTTCGCCTGATGTTGGATCTAATCTTAACCCTTTACTCAATAAAGGTGAAATTGAGAATGTCCCTCCTTCAATAGTAATATTTGGATGATTTGGAGTGATTTCACTTCCAACTACATAATCTGGTTTAGGATTATCATAACTGAAAGACTGTTGAGCTTCTGTATAAGCTAAGCAAAAATCTATATTGATATATAACACGAATATACATATTGTGAAAAATGTAATAACTTGCATTTGTGTTTCTTGTTTTTTTAATTTTTCTTGTATTTTTTGATATAAAAAACATATAACTAAATTTTATTTGTTATCATTGCTCATTAAGACTATAAATAGGTTATGAAGTATGTTATTGTATAAATCTCAACAAATAATTTCACAGATTATTAGATAATGATTAAATATTTATATAACACATGTCTACACACGAATTATTTCATAATCAAAAAAGGTTATATTGATTATATAACACTTCATGTTAAAAATTGTCTTATCTATAGCATATAGCATAAAAATAGTAAAATCTATTAAAATTAGTAAAATTCACTGACTTAATTTGCATAATCACAACTATTTTCTAAGCCAGTACTGTCACAATCAAAATCAGTTTAATTTTTCACTGTAACATATTGTTTAATTGCATCTTTCTTTTTAAGATACTTTAAGCAACTTATATACACTATACACAGCATTGAAATATATCACAGACTTAAATTTGAACAAAGTTTCTGTACAGCATATAGTTTAAGTAAATATTATTTTTTAGAGTATAATATGATGTGGAATAAATGATAAAAACCAGAGATACTATCTTTGATGTTCTTTTCAACATTTATACATATAATATTGTTATAAGAGTGTGTAAATGTAATAATAAGAAACTGTATAATCCAAATACTGTAATTGATGATTATTCATGTTATTGATATATTCCTTATCCATTTCTATTCTGGCATTATAAGCTTTATACAAAAACATTCTTTTCATTTTTAAACATATGATCGTATGAATGCAATTATTATCTACATCTTTTAAACTTTTTGAAGATTTTGGTTATCGAAATTTTTCAATAAAAATTAATTTTCTTCATTTTTATTTTTCATAAATATGGGTTGTAGTTATAGTGTATCAATCATGTTTATATAATTGTTAGATACAAATTTTTCCTTCTGAATATGTTACAAATGAAACTGTTTATATAATCAAAACCATTAATCTCAAAAAAGGTTATACATACAAAATTAAACAATTTAAAGACAGTCTGTTGAGAATTTCCTATTCTTGTTGTGTCAATGTGTTAAGTATGAATGTAAAGTATCTAGAACAACAGTTTATAAAACTTGAGATGAAAAAAACTCAAATGTCGTTAAATGAAATAGAATACACCTTTAGTAGTGATTCAATTAACCGAATCTTGCTTCAAATTTGTAACGGTTTAAAAGAGTTGAATGGATTGTCTTTAAGCCATTTAAATTTAACTCCTAGTAATATACTGTGTTGTAGTAATGGTAATATTTATCTATCAGATTATTTAATAAATGATATAAGAAGTACAGATTCAATTCCATTTGAATCATTGTTTTATCTAAGTCCAGAACATGTCATAAGCAAAGAATTATCTATTAAAAGTGATATATTTTCATTGGGATGTATTATATATTATTTATTTACCAATCTTTCTCCATTTCAAACCAATATGAACGAAGAATTAGAGAATAATGTTAGAATACCATCAGAATATAAAGATATTATTAAAAAAACAATCAAATTCAATCAAACTGAAAGGATTAGATTGACTGAAATAGAGATACTATTGAAAAATACACATAAAATATATAAAAATGAAATAAATAATGAAATTCAAAATTGTAATTCCACAATACAAATATTATTAAGGTCAAATTCCATAACATATTCAATAGAAAATCATTTGAAATTTACTAATGCAGACTATTTGAATATAGGCAATAATAAGAATGAAATATTATCAATAATACATTTATATGAAAGTGATAAGAATAGCAACAACAGTAATGGATATATATTTATTTTAATCAATATAATATGGAATAATTATACTGAATTCTTAAGGAATATGATTCTTACAGAATTATCTAAAATCCATCATAAAAGAGACTTATTTTTCCATTTTACGCTAGTTAATTGTAGTTGTGATGATTTTAAATTGAATTTATATAGTCAAAGATTAAATGACAATGGATTGAAAGATTTAATATTCAATTTTCGTTTATGTACATCATTAAAGTCACTAAATTTAATCAATAATAATATTACATCCAGATATATGAAATTATTAACTGATAATCTTAGTCATTTAAAATGTTTAATAAGTTTAAGAATAGAAGATAATCCAATAGGAGATGAAGGAATGGGATATTTATGTAAGCATTTACAATTATTGGTGATAAAAAAGAAAGAAAGAAGAAATGAAAATTGTTTATGTTTCTTTCAAATGAATATATGTAATTTGGGTATGAAGTATATTGTAGAGAATTTAAATAGTGTAAAACATATAAGACATATTGATTTTGGATACAATAATTTAGACGATGATTCAATTCTATTGTTTAGTCAAAATAGTCGTAAATTGAAGCATTTAAAAACAATATCATTTAATGGTAATAATATTACAGATAAATCAGTTCCTTACATTATGATTATAATTGATCAACATCCAAGGTTACAGGCAATAGGATTGGAACCAAGTCGAATATATTATCATTTTATGAATTTAACGCAAAAATATCCCAATATTCGTTTTGTTATTTAGTTAAGTTAATTTTGTATTTGATTTATGCTTTTATGCTATATGCTATAGATAAGACAATTTTTAACATGAAGTGTTATATAATCAATATAACCTTTTTTGATTATGAAATAATTCGTGTGTAGACATGTGTTATATAAATATTTAATCATTATCTAATAATCTGTGAAATTATTTGTTGAGATTTATACAATAACATACTTCATAACCTATTTATAGTCTTAATGAGCAATGATAACAAATAAAATTTAGTTATATGTTTTTTATATCAAAAAATACAAGAAAAATTAAAAAAACAAGAAACACAAATGCAAGTTATTACATTTTTCACAATATGTATATTCGTGTTATATATCAATATAGATTTTTGCTTAGCTTATACAGAAGCTCAACAGTCTTTCAGTTATGATAATCCTAAACCAGATTATGTAGTTGGAAGTGAAATCACTCCAAATCATCCAAATATTACTATTGAAGGAGGGACATTCTCAATTTCACCTTTATTGAGTAAAGGGTTAAGATTAGATCCAACATCAGGCGAAATTAGTGGTATTCCACTTGAAGAATATCTAGACAACTATACAATTACATTAACAACGCCAGATAATTTAGTAATGAAAGCTAATATCGAAATGAAAAGTATAAATTTCCAATTACTTGTATAGTTTGGGACATACCCAATAGTTTAACATGTGGAATAGTTAAATTGACAATAGGGTCGAGTCAAATAGATTCCTTTCCTTGTAAAAGTGACAAGAGAGTGAAAAGTTGGTCAATTAGTTTTAATCCATCTGGTTCGTATCCAATATCAATCTCTGATGATGGAATATTAGAAATAGATGAATTATCACCTCCTGAAAATTCAATAACGTATATATGAATGATATTTAATAATAATAGAATAACAATAAATGGTGAAAATCCAGCTGGTAAAAGTAAAACTCCAACCACAATAATAATCTCCAAAGCTGATGAAGTAATAAGATCTGGATTGAATATAAAAGTAGATGATGTGAATAATTTTAAATGCGGTATTGAAAAAGCGATTAAAACAATATATAACAGTAAAGAAACAACAATAGACAATTTAGATGGATTAGATGGAGAAGATGCTTATTCAGTATGGGATAATAAATTAGATGGATTTTTATCAAGTCATAATGTATTCTATTGGAATTATACAATGGAAGGAGCATTATATACTCCAAAGAGTGGTAAATACACATTTCGTCAAAATTCTGATTTTGCAAAATACACAGTATATATTGATGAACAAAAATATAGTAATATTTATGAAAATGGTAAAGGTGATTATGATAGTTCTGGCAATTATGTTTACACTGAATGCAGTATATGGAAAGAATCAGATAAAAATATAACAGTTGACTTAAAATCAGGATATCATAAAGTGAGAATAATTGGTCATTATTCATTAAAACAGGATTTATGTGTAACAGGTACATATACTAGTAAATGTACTGAAATGGATAATAATTCAACTTATAGGTTTATGTTGAAATGGAAATTGCCAAATGAAGAAGAAGAAAAGTTAATTCATTATTATCAATCAATAACTCCATATAATGTAGTTTCTTATTTATCATTTGATAGTGAATATTTTACAATGCCAATGAATTCTTATTTTGAAATTCCATTTAAGATCGAAAGAGGAGTAGCAAGTGAATGTAAAACAGGAGATGATCGAATAATAGTTGATGTTACAAACCATATATTGAAAGGACAAATAAATGAAGTGATAAATCTAGAATTAAGAGTGGAATGTTCAACAGAAACATCCACAACAAATGAAGTGAAAATCCATATTGATATAATTGATAAATATATAAAAGGAATAGTTGCTTATTATCTAAAATCTGATGAATTTGACACAAGTTGTTTAAATCCTTATACTCCTTCAAGTGAAGGTGTAACAACTGAAATAATTCGATTAGAAGATGAAATAAATGAAGAATATAATCCAATCCAATCAATTTGGGATGGTTTAACTCCCAATTTTGCCAGTGAATTTGGAGTAAATTGGGAAGGTTATATAAAGATAGAAAGATCAGGAAATTATACATTCAATTTAACATCTGTTCAAGGATCTTGGTTATTTATTGATTTTATTGAGATAATCAACCACAAAGGAATTCATGATTGGAGTTGCAAAACAGGAACAAAATATTTGAGTGAAGGATATCACTTCATAAGAGTGAATTACATGAAGAATGTAGGAGGAAGTGGAATAAAATTATCTTATAAGAATGAGTTAGATTCCGAGTTTAAAGAATTGAAAGATGTTTTATATTTTGTTCCAAGAGGAGATTTTGAATATCGAGTTAGTTATGCAGTATATATAGTGAATAATCGAATATCTGACAATATTCCATTTATCGAAGGAGATGAAATAATAAGTGAGTGTGAATCAAAACCAAGTTTACCTCCTGGTTTAGAGTTATCAGGTTGCACAATTCGAGGAACAGCTACAACAGTTCAAGATGTGAAATTTTATATGATAAATGGTAAATTATCTGATGGTTCAACAGTAAACACAACCATATCTATAAAAGTGATAGGAGATGTAAAACCTCAAGGTTTACATATAAAAGATTTAGATAATGAAGGAATAATAGTAGAAGAATTGAATCTGTTTATTGGAAATGAAAGTCATTTATTGATAAGTATTGAAAGTGGATCTGTTATTTTTTATAAATTACCAGTTATTCCTGATGGATTTACATATGATAAATATAGTGGAAGTATGAATGTAGTTGCAACCGAATATTTAAATAATTATGAATTAGAAATTCGAGCTTATTATTCAAATAGTGAATATGTAAGTCGAAAAATTATAACAAATGTAATAAGTGGATGTTCTGGTAAATATAAACCTCATTTTGTGAAAGTAGTAGATAAGATAAATCCAAGAGAGAGTATTAGAACTGATATAGAATATCCAAATACAACAGTTATTCTTTCTTATGCTTTTCCAAAAGGATCACCTCCATTATATTTCCCAGTTTTATGTCTAATTCCTGGAGATTATAAATTTTATTTTAATGATAATCAAAGAGGGACTGGAACATTTTTATTTGAATTTTACTCTGATGGAAAACTGACAGATGTAATTGAGGCAAAATATTACGGATCAGGTGTAATTGATGTAAACACAATTCCAAAATCTCCAACTATAGATTATTCTAAGAATAGAAAAGAAGAATATTATTTGAATGATGTAGTGGAAATAAGACCTAAGGTGAAAATGGTTGAAAATTGTGAAATATCACCAGAATTACCTTCATTTTTATATTTTGATGAAAAGAGTTGTGAAATAACTGGTGTAGTAACAGAAGAATCACCAAAACAACAATATAAAATAGTGGCAACAAATTTTAATGGCATAAATACAACATTTTTGAATTTAACATTTTATGGTGAATCAATAAATGAAATATGTTCAAAACAATGTAAAACACTGATTACTGTTCATGTCAATGGTAGTGAAGGAGCAACTCCAAAAGATTGGGGAATATCTCTTTATAAAACATCTGAAATGGATAGTGAGAATAAAACTTCAATAATTGACTTAAAAGGAGTAGAAGAAGGATGGGATAGTGATAATATCTATGAATATGAATATTGTTTATTAAATGATAATTATACTGCTGTCTATAGAGGAAGCTCATCTTCGTATTCAGGTTATGGGAATGGTTTTATAGATGTATTAGTTGATGGAATTCCAGTGGATAGAACAACATTAGGTAAATATGAAGATAAGAGAGAAAATGCATTTCATTCAACATTGGATTATGATTATAATACAGAATGGGAAAATTCAATTGAATATGAAAATGGTTGGGATAATCCAAATGCTGAACATTTAACATGGTCAAAATCCAAATTATCTGAATTAAACAAAGTATCTGGAAATGTGATTTATATTCGAAAGATAGATATATTTGATTATGAAGATAAATATAATGGATTTGTTTTAAAAGTGAGTTATATAAGTGGAATAATAATAAAAGTGAATGGAAAAGAAATCTTTCGAAATAATTTACCAAATGGTGAAATATCTCCAGATACAATGGCAAATAATCGATATGATGTTTTAACTGATGAAATGTTCATTTTACCAATTCCTTGGTTAGAAGAAAATCCATTTGAAATTTCGATTGAATTACACAAATTCAATGGTGAAGAAAGTTTCCCTGAAATAAGTTCATCTTTATTAAGAATAATTGGAAGTAAAGAAGATTGTTTGATTCTTAATAAATACTCAAAAATGGTAACTGAAACAAATACTAATAATCGTGCTTTTCATGCAGCTTATGGATTTGATGAAAATCCAAATTCAGAATGGTATACTGACACAACCCCTGGTTGGGCAATAATGAGATATAAAGATCATCTTCACACATATTTCAATCAATTTAGTATTTATGCCTATTCTAAAAGTAATGGTCCAAGAGATTTTTCAGTGGAAGGATATTACAATTCAAAATGGAATTTAATTGGATCTTTTACTGGTATAACTTATCCAGATAATTTAAAGAGAGTATTTTCCAATTATACTACTTCTGTTATGTATTCAGCAATTAGATTCAATGTAACAAACACTTTAAGTAGTTATGGTGCTTTTGAGGTTTATGATATAAATTTCCATTTATGTCCATTAAGATATTGTGAAGCTGCAGAAGATATACCAGAAACTGTAACTGGAACAGAAATAACTATTGGATGTAAAACATCAGGTATAACAGGAAATCGAATATTATACTGTAATAATGATAAACTTTGGAATGAAATCGAAAATACATGTGATGAAAGTCCATCATTAATTAGTAAAGAAACATCTTATAGATTCAAAGCAGGTGATTTTTATGAAAATGTGAGATTATTCACAGTTTCAGGAAAAGATGTATTTTATTCAATGAATCCTGAAATAAGTGGCTTAAGAATAGATAATAAAACTGGTTTAATATCTGGTCAAGCATATATTGAAGAATCATCAAAACCAGTTTATTTCAAAGCTAATAATGCTTATTCCGGAAGTGATGAAGGTATAACAATTGAAATATTCATAACTGTTTTACCTTCTAAAAATCCAATAAAAATCTGGAGTAATGAATCAGTGATATTAGAAGCTGGTAAAGAATATAAAGAGTTGAAATTATTTTATGTGATAGGTGAAAATATTGAATATAGTGTAGATGAAATACCAAATGGATTGAGTTTAGACAAAAGAAGTGGTTTAATTTCTGGAATGGTGATTGAAGAGAATTCTATGAGAAGTAAATTCACAGCTTCAAATGAAGTTGATTATGTTGAAATAACAATTGAAATGAATGTGACATTACCAATCAAACCAAATAATATAAAATATGAAAAAGAAGTGATAATGATATTTGGAATGAGTTATAATGATATTCAACCATATGAATGTGTTGCAAAAACTATATTATATTCAATTGAACCAGCATTACCTGAAGGATTAAAATTTGATGAAAATAGTGGAATAATAAGTGGAAAAGTAAATGTAGAACCACCAAGTAATAAATCATATACATTCAAATGTCATAATGATGCTGGTGAAATATCCAATCCAATCAAATAAATGTTGAAGAATCTGTAGAACCAGTAATAATTAGACATGTAGATAATATAACAATCGAAGGTGGAAAAGAATATGAAGGATTAGAATTAGGAAGAATAACTGGAAAGAATTTAGTTTATTCAATCATACCAATCTTCCATTCTCAACTTTGAAATTTGATTCTTCGAAAGGAAGAATAAGTGGTTATATATCTAATAGTTTTGATGCAGTAAATACCACAATCTTAATAAGTGGAAGTGGAAACAAGTTTCATTTTCA
>NGBS01001045.1:0-18290 GCA_002245135.1 Proteromonas lacertae | reverse complement strand
AAAAATGTTCCAGTCCCTCTTTGATTATCATTAAAATAAATTTATAATCTCCAGGAATTAAGACAAAAACTGGAAATATAATGGAGGTGATCCTTTTGGAAAAGCATAAGAAAGAATAATGTTGTATTTGAATATTCTATATCAGTTCTAATACTCTCTCTTGGATTTATCTTATCTACTACTTTCACAAAATGAGGTTTATATTCACCAGAACATCCACTTATTACATTGTTATAATTTTTCGACTTACATATTCACTATTTGAATAATAAGCTCGAATTTCTAATTCATAATTATTTAAATATTCGGTTTGCAACTACATTCATACTTCCACTATATTTATCATATGTAAATCCATCAGGAATAACTGGTAATTTATAAAAAAATAACAGATCCACTTTCAATACTTATCAATAAATGACTTTCATTTCCAATAAACAGATTCAATTCTTCTACTATTATTCCTTCATTATCTAAATCTTTTATATGTAAACCTTGAGGTTTTACATCTCCTATCACTTTTTATAGATATGGTTGTGTTTACTGTTGAACCATCAGATAATTTACCATTTATCATATAAGATTTCACATCTTGAACTGTTGTAGCTGTTCCTCGAATTGTACAACCTGATAACTCTAAACCAGGAGGTAAACTTGGTTTTGATTCACACTCACTTATTATTTCATCTCCTTCGATAAATGGAATATTGTCAGATATTCGATTATTCACTATATATACTGCATAACTAACTCGATATTCAAAATCTCCTCTTGGAACAAAATATAAAACATCTTTCAATTCTTTAAACTCGGAATCTAACTCATTCTTATAAGATAATTTTATTCCACTTCCTCCTACATTCTTCATGTAATTCACTCTTATGAAGTGATATCCTTCACTCAAATATTTTGTTCCTGTTTTTGCAACTCCAATCATGAATTCCTTTGTGGTTGATTATCTCAATAAATCAATAAATAACCAAGATCCTTGAACAGATGTTAAATTGAATGTATAATTTCCTGATCTTTCTATCTTTATATAACCTTCCCAATTTACTCCAAATTCACTGGCAAAATTGGGAGTTAAACCATCCCAAATTGATTGGATTGGATTATATTCTTCATTTATTTCATCTTCTAATCGAATTATTTCAGTTGTTACACCTTCACTTGAAGGAGTATAAGGATTTAAACAACTTGTGTCAAATTCATCAGATTTTAGATATAAGCAACTATTCCTTTTATATATTTATCAATTATATCAATATGGATTTTCACTTCATTTGTTGTGGATGTTTCTGTTGAACATTCCACTCTTAATTCTAGATTTATCACTTCATTTATTTGTCCTTTCAATATATGGTTTGTAACATCAACTATTATTCGATCATCTCCTGTTTTACATTCACTTGCTACTCCTCTTCGATCTTAAATGGAATTTCAAAATAAGAATTCATTGGCATTGTAAAATATTCACTATCAAATGATAAATAAGAAACTACATTATATGGAGTTATTGATTGATAATAATGAATTAACTTTTCTTCTTCTTCATTTGGCAATTTCCATTTCAACATAAACCTATAAGTTGAATTATTATCCATTTCAGTACATTTACTAGTATATGTACCTGTTACACATAAATCCTGTTTTAATGAATAATGACCAATTATTCTCACTTTATGATATCCTGATTTTAAGTCAACTGTTATATTTTTATCTGATTCTTTCCATATACTGCATTCAGTGTAAACATAATTGCCAGAACTATCATAATCACCTTTACCATTTTCATAAATATTACTATATTTTTGTTCATCAATATATACTGTGTATTTGCAAAATCAGAATTTTGACGAAATGTGTATTTACCACTCTTTGGAGTATATAATGCTCCTTCCATTGTATAATTCCAATAGAATACATTATGACTTGATAAAAATCCATCTAATTTATTATCCCATACTGAATAAGCATCTTCTCCATCTAATCCATCTAAATTGTCTATTGTTGTTTCTTTACTGTTATATATTGTTTTAATCGCTTTTTCAATACCGCATTTAAAATTATTCACATCATCTACTTTTATATTCAATCCAGATCTTATTACTTCATCAGCTTTGGAGATTATTATTGTGGTTGGAGTTTTACTTTTACCAGCTGGATTTTCACCATTTATTGTTATTCTTATTATTATTAAATATCATTCATATATACGTTATTTGATTTTCAGGAGGTGATAATTCATCTATTTCTAATATTCCATCATCAGAGATTGATATTGGATACGAACCAGATGGATTAAAACTAATTGACCAACTTTTCACTCTCTTCACTTTTACAAGGAAAGGAATCTATTTGACTGACCCTATTGTCAATTTAACTATTCCACATGTTAAACTATTGGTATGTCCCAAACTATACAAGTAATTGGAAATTATACTTTTCATTTCGATATTAGCTTCATTACTAAATTATCTGGCGTTGTTAATGTAATTGTATAGTTGTCTAGATATTCTTCAAGTGGAATACACTAATTTCGCCTGATGTTGGATCTAATCTTAACCTTTACTCAATAAAGGTGAAATTGAGAATGTCCCTCCTTCAATAGTAATATTTGGATGATTTGGAGTGATTTCACTTCCAACTACATAATCTGGTTTAGGATTATCATAACTGAAAGACTGTTGAGCTTCTGTATAAGCTAAGCAAAAATCTATATTGATATATAACACGAATATACATATTGTGAAAAATGTAATAACTTGCATTTGTGTTTCTTGTTTTTTTTAATTTTTCTTGTATTTTTTGATATAAAAAACATATAACTAAATTTTATTTGTTATCATTGCTCATTAAGACTATAAATAGGTTATGAAGTATGTTATTGTATAAATCTCAACAAATAATTTCACAGATTATTAGATAATGATAAATATTTATATAACACATGTCTACACACGAATTATTTCATAATCAAAAAGGTTATATTGATTATATAACACTTCATGTTAAAATTGTCTTATCTATAGCATATAGCATAAAAATAGTAAAATCTATTAAAATTAGTAAAATTCACTGACTTAATTTGCATAATCACAACTATTTTCTAAGCCAGTACTGTCACAATCAAAATCAGTTTAATTTTTCATTGTAAACATATTGTTTTAATTGCATCTTTCTTTTTAAATACTTTAAGCAACTTATATACACTATACACAGCATTGAAATATATCACAGACTTAAATTTGAACAAAGTTTCTGTACAGCATATAGTTTAAGTAAATATTATTTTTAGAGTATGAATATGATGTGGAATAAATGATAAAACCAGAGATACTATCTTTGATGTTCTTTTCAACATTTATACATATAATATTGTTATAAGAGTGTGTAAATGTAATAATAAGAAACTGTATAATCCAAATACTGTAATTGATGATTATTCATGTTATTGATATATTCCTTATCCATTTCTATTCTGGCATTATAAGCTTTATACAAAAACATTCTTTTCATTTTTAAACATATGATCGTATGAATGCAATTATTATCTACATCTTTTAAACTTTTTGAAGATTTTGGTTATCGAAATTTTTCAATAAAAATTAATTTTCTTCATTTTTATTTTTCATAAATATGGGTTGTAGTTATAGTGTATCAATCATGTTTATATAATTGTTAGATACAAATTTTTCCTTCTGAATATGTTACAAATGAAACTGTTTATATAATCAAAACCATTAATCTCAAAAAAGGTTATACATACAAAATTAAACAATTTAAAGACAGTCTGTTGAGAATTTCCTATTCTTGTTGTGTCAATGTGTTAAGTATGAATGTAAAGTATCTAGAACAACAGTTTATAAAACTTGAGATGAAAAAAACTCAAATGTCGTTAAATGAAATAGAATACACCTTTAGTAGTGATTCAATTAACCGAATCTTGCTTCAAATTTGTAACGGTTTAAAAGAGTTGAATGGATTGTCTTTAAGCCATTTAAATTTAACTCCTAGTAATATACTGTGTTGTAGTAATGGTAATATTTATCTATCAGATTATTTAATAAATGATATAAGAAGTACAGATTCAATTCCATTTGAATCATTGTTTTATCTAAGTCCAGAACATGTCATAAGCAAAGAATTATCTATTAAAAGTGATATATTTTCATTGGGATGTATTATATATTATTTATTTACCAATCTTTCTCCATTTCAAACCAATATGAACGAAGAATTAGAGAATAATGTTAGAATACCATCAGAATATAAAGATATTATTAAAAAAACAATCAAATTCAATCAAACTGAAAGGATTAGATTGACTGAAATAGAGATACTATTGAAAAATACACATAAAATATATAAAAATGAAATAAATAATGAAATTCAAAATTGTAATTCCACAATACAAATATTATTAAGGTCAAATTCCATAACATATTCAATAGAAAATCATTTGAAATTTACTAATGCAGACTATTTGAATATAGGCAATAATAAGAATGAAATATTATCAATAATACATTTATATGAAAGTGATAAGATAGCAACAACAGTAATGGATATATATTTATTTTAATCAATATAATATGGAATAATTATACTGAATTCTTAAGGAATATGATTCTTACAGAATTATCTAAAATCCATCATAAAAGAGACTTATTTTTCCATTTTACGCTAGTTAATTGTAGTTGTGATGATTTTAAATTGAATTTATATAGTCAAAGATTAAATGACAATGGATTGAAAGATTTAATATTCAATTTTCGTTTATGTACATCATTAAAGTCACTAAATTTAATCAATAATAATATTACATCCAGATATATGAAATTATTAACTGATAATCTTAGTCATTTAAAATGTTTAATAAGTTTAAGAATAGAAGATAATCCAATAGGAGATGAAGGAATGGGATATTTATGTAAGCATTTACAATTATTGGTGATAAAAAAGAAAGAAAGAAGAAATGAAAATTGTTTATGTTTCTTTCAAATGAATATATGTAATTTGGGTATGAAGTATATTGTAGAGAATTTAAATAGTGTAAACATATAAGACATATTGATTTTGGATACAATAATTTAGACGATGATTCAATTCTATTGTTTAGTCAAAATAGTCGTAAATTGAAGCATTTAAAAACAATATCATTTAATGGTAATAATATTACAGATAAATCAGTTCCTTACATTATGATTATAATTGATCAACATCCAAGGTTACAGGCAATAGGATTGGAACCAAGTCGAATATATTATCATTTTATGAATTTAACGCAAAAATATCCCAATATTCGTTTTGTTATTTAGTTAAGTTAATTTTGTATTTGATTTATGCTTTTATGCTATATGCTATAGATAAGACAATTTTTAACATGAAGTGTTATATAATCAATATAACCTTTTTTGATTATGAAATAATTCGTGTGTAGACATATGTTATATAAATATTTATTCATTATCTAATAATCTGTGAAATTATTTGTTGAGATTTATACAATAACATACTTCATAACCTATTTATAGTCTTAATGAGCAATGATAACAAATAAAATTTAGTTATATGTTTTTTATATCAAAAAATACAAGAAAAATTAAAAAAACAAGAAACACAAATGCAAGTTATTACATTTTTCACAATATGTATATTCGTGTTATATATCAATATAGATTTTTGCTTAGCTTATACAGAAGCTCAACAGTCTTTCAGTTATGATAATCCTAAACCAGATTATGTAGTTGGAAGTGAAATCACTCCAAATCATCCAAATATTACTATTGAAGGAGGAACATTCTCAATTTCACCTTTATTGAGTAAAGGGTTAAGATTAGATCCAACATCAGGCGAAATTAGTGGTATTCCACTTGAAGAATATCTAGACAACTATACAATTACATTAACAACGCCAGATAATTTAGTAATGAAAGCTAATATCGAAATGAAAAGTATAAATTTCCAATTACTTGTATAGTTTGGGACATACCCAATAGTTTAACATGTGGAATAGTTAAATTGACAATAGGGTCAAGTCAAATAGATTCCTTTCCTTGTAAAAGTGACAAGAGAGTGAAAAGTTGGTCAATTAGTTTTAATCCATCTGGTTCGTATCCAATATCAATCTCTGATGATGGAATATTAGAAATAGATGAATTATCACCTCCTGAAAATCCAATAACGTATATATGAATGATATTTAATAATAATAATAGAATAACAATAAATGGTGAAAATCCAGCTGGTAAAAGTAAAACTCCAACCACAATAATAATCTCCAAAGCTGATGAAGTAATAAGATCTGGATTGAATATAAAAGTAGATGATGTGAATAATTTTAAATGCGGTATTGAAAAAGCGATTAAAACAATATATAACAGTAAAGGAACAACAATAGACAATTTAGATGGATTAGATGGAGAAGATGCTTATTCAGTATGGGATAATAAATTAGATGGATTTTTATCAAGTCATAATGTATTCTATTGGAATTATACAATGGAAGGAGCATTATATACTCCAAAGAGTGGTAAATACACATTTCGTCAAAATTCTGATTTTGCAAAATACACAGTATATATTGATGAACAAAAATATAGTAATATTTATGAAAATGGTAAAGGTGATTATGATAGTTCTGGCAATTATGTTTACACTGAATGCAGTATATGGAAAGAATCAGATAAAAATATAACAGTTGACTTAAAATCAGGATATCATAAAGTGAGAATAATTGGTCATTATTCATTAAAACAGGATTTATGTGTAACAGGTACATATACTAGTAAATGTACTGAAATGGATAATAATTCAACTTATAGGTTTATGTTGAAATGGAAATTGCCAAATGAAGAAGAAGAAAAGTTAATTCATTATTATCAATCAATAACTCCATATAATGTAGTTTCTTATTTATCATTTGATAGTGAATATTTTACAATGCCAATGAATTCTTATTTTGAAATTCCATTTAAGATCGAAAGAGGAGTAGCAAGTGAATGTAGAACAGGAGATGATCGAATAATAGCTGATGTTACAAACCATATATTGAAAGGACAAATAAATGAAGTGATAAATCTAGAATTAAGAGTGGAATGTTCAACAGAAACATCCACAACAAATGAAGTGAAAATCCATATTGATATAATTGATAAATATATAAAAGGAATAGTTGCTTATTATCTAAAATCTGATGAATTTGACACAAGTTGTTTAAATCCTTATACTCCTTCAAGTGAAGGTGTAACAACTGAAATAATTCGATTAGAAGATGAAATAAATGAAGAATATAATCCAATTCAATCAATTTGGGATGGTTTAACTCCCAATTTTGCCAGTGAATTTGGAGTAAATTGGGAAGGTTATATAAAGATAGAAAGATCAGGAAATTATACATTCAATTTAACATCTGTTCAAGGATCTTGGTTATTTATTGATTTTATTGAGATAATCAATCACAATGGAATTCATGATTGGAGTTGCAAAACAGGAACAAAATATTTGAGTGAAGGATATCACTTCATAAGAGTGAATTATATGAAGAATGTAGGAGGAAGTGGAATAAAATTATCTTATAAGAATGAGTTAGATTCCGAGTTTAAAGAATTGAAAGATGTTTTATATTTTGTTCCAAGAGGAGATTTTGAATATCGAGTTAGTTATGCAGTATATATAGTGAATAATCGAATATCTGACAATATTCCATTTATCGAAGGAGATGAAATAATAAGTGAGTGTGAATCAAAACCAAGTTTACCTCCTGGTTTAGAGTTATCAGGTTGTACAATTCGAGGAACAGCTACAACAGTTCAAGATGTGAAATCTTATATGATAAATGGTAAATTATCTGATGGTTCAACAGTAAACACAACCATATCTATAAAAGTGATAGGAGATGTAAAACCTCAAGGATTACATATAAAAGATTTAGATAATGAAGGAATAATAGTAGAAGAATTGAATCTGTTTATTGGAAATGAAAGTCATTTATTGATAAGTATTGAAAGTGGATCTGTTATTTTTTATAAATTACCAGTTATTCCTGATGGATTTACATATGATAAATATAGTGGAAGTATGAATGTAGTAGCAACCGAATATTTAAATAATTATGAATTAGAAATTCGAGCTTATTATTCAAATAGTGAATATGTAAGTCGAAAAATTATAACAAATGTAATAAGTGGATGTTCTGGTAAATATAAACCTCATTTTGTGAAAGTAGTAGATAAGATAAATCCAAGAGAGAGTATTAGAACTGATATAGAATATCCAAATACAACAGTTATTCTTTCTTATGCTTTTCCAAAAGGATCACCTCCATTATATTTCCCAGTTTTGTGTCTAATTCCTGGAGATTATAAATTTTATTTTAATGATAATCAAAGAGGGACTGGAACATTTTTATTTGAATTTTACTCTGATGGAAAACTGACAGATGTAATTGAGGCAAAATATTACGGATCAGGTGTGATTGATGTAAACACAATTCCAAAATCTCCAACTATAGATTATTCTGAGAATAGAAAAGAAGAATATTATTTGAATGATGTAGTGGAAATAAGACCTAAGGTGAAAATGGTTGAAAATTGTGAAATATCACCAGAATTACCTTCATTTTTATATTTTGATGAAAAGAGTTGTGAAATAACTGGTGTAGTAACAGAAGAATCACCAAAACAACAATATAAAATAGTGGCAACAAATTTTAATGGCATAAATACAACATTTTTGAATTTAACATTTTATGGTGAATCAATAAATGAAATATGTTCAAAACAATGTAAATCACTAATTACTGTTCATGTCAATGGTAGTGAAGGAGCAACTCCAGAAGATTGGGGAATATCTCTTTATAAAACATCTGAAATGGATAATGAGAATAAAACTTCAATAATTGACTTAAAAGGAGTAGAAGAAGGATGGGATAGTGATAATATCTATGAATATGAATATTGTTTATTAAATGATAATTATACTGCTGTCTATAGAGGAAGCTCATCTTCGTATTCAGGTTATGGGAATGGTTTTATAGATGTATTAGTTGATGGAATTCCAGTGGATAGAACAACATTAGGTAAATATGAAGATAAGAGAGAAAAGACATTCCATTCAACATTGGATTATGATTATAATACAGAATGGGAAAATTCAATTGAATATGAAGATGGTTGGGATAATCCAAATGCTGAACATTTAACATGGTCAAAATCCAAATTATCTGAATTAAACAAAGTATCTGGAAATGTGATTTATATTCGAAAGATAGATGTATTTGATTATGAAGATAAATATAATGGATTTGTTTTAAAAGTGAGTTATATAAGTGGAATAATAATAAAAGTGAATGGAAAAGAAATCTTTCGAAATAATTTACCAAATGGTGAAATATCTCCAGATACAATGGCAAATAATCGATATGATGTTTTAACTGATGAAATGTTCATTTTACCAATTCCTTGGTTAGAAGAAAATCCATTTGAAATTTCGATTGAATTACACAAATTCAATGGTGAAGAAAATTTCCCTGAAATAAGTTCATCTTTATTAAGAATAATTGGAAGTAAAGAAGATTGTTTGATTCTTAATAAATACTCAAAAATGGTAACTGAAACAAATACTAATAATCGTGCTTTTCATGCAGCCTATGGATTTGATGAAAATCCAAATTCAGAATGGTATAGTAACACAATCCCTGGTTGGGCAATAATGAGATATAAAGATCATCTTCACACATATTTCAATCAATTTAGTATTTATGCCTATTCTAAAAGTAATGGTCCAAGAGAATTTTCAGTGGAAGGATATTACAATTCAAAATGGATTTTAATTGGTTCTTTTAAAGATATTACTTATCCAGATAATTTAAAGAGAGTATTTTCTAATTATACTACTTCTGTTATGTATTCAGCAATTAGATTCAATGTAACAAACACTTTAAGTAGTTATGGTGCTTTTGAGGTTTATGATATAAATTTCCATTTATGTCCATTAAGATATTGTGAAGCTGCAGAAGATATACCAGAAACTGTAACTGGAACAGAAATAACTATTGGATGTAAAACATCAGGTATAACAGGAAATCGAACATTATACTGTAATAATGATAAACTTTGGAATGAAATCGAAAATACATGTGATGAAAGTCCATCATTAATTAGTAAAGAATCTTTTTATAGATTCAAAGCAGGTGATTTTTATGAAAATGTGAGATTATTCACAGTTTCAGGAAAAGATGTATTTTATTCAATGAATCCTGAAATAAGTGGCTTAAGAATAGATAATAAAACTGGTTTAATATCTGGTCAAGCATATATTGAAGAATCATCAAAACCAGTTTATTTCAAAGCTAATAATGCTTATTCCGGAAGTGATGAAGGTATAACAATTGAAATATTCATAACTGTTTTACCTTCTAAAAATCCAATAAAAATCTGGAGTAATGAATCAGTGATATTAGAAGCTGGTAAAGAATATAAAGAATTGAAATTATTTTATGTGATAGGTGAAAATATTGAATATAGTGTAGATGAAATACCAAATGGATTGAGTTTAGACAAAAGAAGTGGTTTAATTTCTGGAATGGTGATTGAAGAGAATTCTATGAGAAGTAAATTCACAGCTTCAAATGAAGTTGATTATGTTGAAATAACAATTGAAATGAATGTGACATTACCAATCAAACCGAATAATATAAAATATGAAAAAGAAGTGATAATGATATTTGGAATGAGTTATGATGATATTCAACCATATGAATGTGTTGCAAAAACTATATTATATTCAATTGAACCAGCATTACCTGAAGGATTAAAATTTGATGAAAATAGTGGAATAATAAGTGGAAAAGTAAATGTAGAACCACCAAGTAATAAATCATATACATTCAAATGTTATAATGATGCTGGTGAAATATCCAATCCAATCACAATAAATGTTGAAGAATCTGTAGAACCAGTAATAATTAGACATGTAGATAATATAACAATTGAAGGTGGAAAAGAATATGAAGGATTAGAATTAGGAAGAATAACTGGAAAGAATTTAGTTTATTCAATCATACCCAATCTTCCATTCTCAACTTTGAAATTTGATTCTTCGAAAGGAAGAATAAGTGGTTATATATCTAATAGTTTTGATGCAGTAAATACCACAATCTTAATAAGTGGAAGTGGAAAACAAGTTTCATTTTCATTTATATTATCATGTTCAATTCCTGATATTCCAGTGATAGTTCCATCACAAAAAGTATCAAATAAAATATTCCAATTTGGTGAATCAGTAAAATCAGTATATCTATTTGTTGCAGTTGGAACAAATCTTGAAATTTCAGTAAATCCAGAATTACCTAAAGGCTTATCCTTAGATTCAAAATCTGGAGAAATATATGGATCACCATTAGAATATGTAGAAAAAACGAAATATACCTTTACAATTCGAAATCCTCCATCAATAGAGATTGAGACTGTAGAAGTGGAGATAGAATTTGAAGCAATATATTGTGAATCTGATTCTGGATTTCCAAGAACTCCAGCTGAGAAAGGAGGAAAAGAAGTGTTGATAGAATGTGGAGGAGCAAAAAGTGGAATGAAGAGAAGAAAATGTTTATTAACTGATAATAATAAAGGTGTTTGGAGTGTAGTTGATGAAAGTGAATGTAGTATAAGTAGTGGAGCAATAGCTGGAATAGTCGTTGGATCAATAGCAGGTGGATTAATTGTGATAATAGTGATTGTATTTTGTTTATTAAGAACTGGAATATTCCGAAGAAGAAGTAGATCTAAATCTACCTTAAAAAAGATTCCAATAACTGATAAACAAGATGAGAGTAAGAGAGTTGAAAGAATTAGAATGTAATTTGATATAGGATTATATAATATATTTGATAATTGTAAAATATAATTTGAAAATAAATTTATTATATAAAAGTATATTTATCATCATATTTTAATTACAACTCCAAACCAAAAACATCACATAAATAAAACATGTAGTATTAATTTCAATTAAATTGGTTATATATCTTTGTACAATAGCTATTATTATTATATACAATTGTAAATCACACGATTTAAACATTTTCATCAGCATTGTCATGGAATAATGTTGTTTTACACATTGGACAGTTAAAATGAGATTGTTCAATCCATTCGTTAATACATTTATGATGATATAAATGTTTACAAGGTAATACCTATTAATCATTATAAGATTATTATATATACACTTAAACAACTATCATTTTCAAATTGTTCTAAACAGATTGCACATACCTCTTGCTTATACGTTGAGTCATCTATACTATATTTAGTCTTATCTAAACGAATATTTCTTTTTCTTAATCTCGTCCTTATATACTCAATTCCATAATTATATGAATAATAAATAATCACTAAGAATAAAAATGTACACATTACACATAATCCCAATACTAAAAATGGAGCATAGGATATTTTATCATCGCCTTCCTCCTCTTCATTATTAACTTCTACATAAACTGGATCACTTTTCTTTTTTATTGAGTCATATATCTCCTTTCTTATTGTTACTACAGGTATTACTATTCTATCTCTTGATTTGTTAGGAAGAGCAAGATTTAGAGTTGTTTGAGGTATATTATTAGCTACTATCAATCCTACTGCATTGATTTCTTCTGTCTATATAATATCGTAATATTTTATATAAATACATATGATATAACATCCATTATACTACAATTTCCTTTAATAACAAATAAAACAAATGATTCGTTGGGGATATTTTTTGAAGTAGTATCATAGCTACATCCTGTTTGATCAGTTGGACTATAAAGTAGTCCAGAAAAATCTAAGATAAATCGAGATAAATACTCTCTAAAATGCCAATATCCTGAGTGGTATGTTTAAATTCATCAGAACTGGAAGTGCTATCTTTAACAGTAAGTGAAAAGACATAATTAACTACAACTAACAAAATAAACTATCGATTGGTGTCTAATATAAAATATTTATTAATAAATACTCAAAAACAAAAGCATTTGAGTTCTCTTTCATGTGAATAAAGTTTATTATCTAAAAAATGAACTCGAGCCTCAAACTATATGACGATCTAGTCAGCTGACTTTTCAATTTTAAAATGAAAAAAAAAACAAATTTTCAAATAATAAATAAATCAAATACAAAAATGTCAATCTATATAATCATGTTCTTCACTAATCAACTACAACATAATAAAATAAGTAAAAATACAAATGATGCAGATGTTTTTGGCATTGATACAATTTACTCTTCTTAAATTGCACCAGCAACATTGATGCAAAAAATATCAATGAATAAAACATACATCCAATGGTTATTCCTAAAATTACATATGATACACTTTCATCATCTATACAAACATATATATATTCATAATAATAATATATACATTCCATTTTCAATAAATATATCGACACTTGATTAGAAGAGCCTAACAACAAATAAATATTAGTTTTATTCACAAGATAATGCGACAATATTGCACCATCATCGCTATTATTCAACTGCAACAACTCAATGAATCTTGTAACGTGAGTCTTATTAAAATATAAACCATAAATATCTATATATAATAATTAATATTATATATATATATACATGATTGACCTGTAGTATCAACCTGCAGAAACATACAAATTCGGAAATGATTCATTATACATTGTATCATTAAAATTATTCTGAACTCCTGTCATATAATAACCAAATGATGGCATTAATGCTGGTCCTTGATATACATAAATAAGACTAACATTCAAGATCAGAAGTAATGGAATAAAATAACACATAACCTTCTGTATTATCTGTAGGACAACCTAATGCGAAATATCTAATAGTTGTATTACCTCCTAAATTGGATAGTGATAATGGTGTTTTGGTTAACTTACAATATTTAGAAGGAGGATAAATACTTATACATTTTCTGTGGACTTCCTGAATACTTTTCTTCTTTTTTGTATAGTTTCTATATTCATTGTTATAGACGAAAAATGATATTATTACAGTTGGTAGTAGTATTGATTGACTGTTTGTTACTCCGATGATGGTTTTACCTTTTATTAGTGTGGTAAATACTATTGTTTGTTGGCCAAATGCTGTGAAATTGCATTGACATAATTCTCGGTGATTCAGGAATGGATAGAATGAATATTCATTTGCCTTTCCATTTTCACTTAATCCTATTTTATACACTCCTCCATTTGAATCTTCTCCATCTGCTCCTGGTGCACTTACGTATAATGACCCTGTGTTGTTGACAGCAGAAATGGATGAACCAAAATCTGGCTTAGGTATTTATTAACTGGATAGAAACCATCTGTAGATATTATGTTTGGATCTTCAATTGGACAGAAATTACTGTTTGTATTTAAAGTCATCAACATGCCTGTAGAGTGACAAGATGGACAACCAAGTATTATGTGATAATCTCTATCATTATTCAATATTAACCCTGAAGCTAGTTTCACTGTCATATTTTGGATAGTATATTTACATACTTTCTTGATAGACAGTGAAGCATCAGAGCCTAAACAAAATAACAAGATAATAAATACCCAAAGCTATTGAAAATAGTATAACACAAAGAATTATTATATGCATATTATAAATTCAGCATTATATAAAAAGAAAAAGATGTTTGAATTGAAAAATGTACAACTGTCTTTTTCAATGTATTAAACTGTATTATGTTCTTACATCATTACAATCCTTATAAAAACAGGAAATAGTAAAAATAGTAAAGTATAAGTTAGTTAGAATTAATTGCAGCTTCTAAATCGGTTGATCTCATAACTAAATCATCATTATCCCAAACAAGTATAACTTTCCCTATATTTCTTCTTTCAGTAAGATATCTTTCAGCATCTCCAGTTCTACTAACATGAAATGCACAATCAATCCTTGGTCTATATTTATGAATTAAATAGAATTAAGAATACTTGATAATACCATCTTGATACATAGTAAATAAAGCTTCTATAATAGGTGGAAATATTTGACTTTCTTCTAATAAAGGATATAAATCAAATCCAGTAATTGTGGTATTATGTTTCATCAAATCAGTATATTTAACTGATTTTTTCACCTAACGATTTCATACCTTTCTTTTCACCTTTCAATTTATTTGCTTCACCAAATAATATCAACTTTCCTAATGGTAATATTATCTCTATAATCATAATAAAAATAGATAATCAAATACTATAACATTCTTCAATAGATTTTCCACCTAATGGATTGAATATTACATCAACACCTCTTCCATCTGTTATTCTTAATACTTCTTTAGTAATATTCTGTGTTAATGAATCAATACAATAATCACAACCATGTCTTTTCATTGTTTCGTGCTTACTGCTACTACCTGTACCTATTACAGTAACATCTTTTATTGATTTACATAACTATTATAAAAATATATATAAAGAATAAAGAATACTTGGTAATGCAATTCCTACTCCACCTGAAGCCATTTCAATCAATATCATATCTCCTTCTTTCACATGAGCATGATAAATAATAATATATATGCAGTAATAATTAATAGGAAATGCAGCTTCTTGTAGATTCATTTGTTCAGGAATATGATATACATATCTTGAGGATATTTTTAGAGATTTTGTACCACATCCTAAATTATGAAACATAACACTCTGTCTCCAATAACGAAGTTATCAACTCCTCTTCCTATTTGATCTATATAACCACTACATTCAAAACCCATTATAAATGGAGGTTTAGGGAAATCATTGGATAAACCTTGACGTGCTATTAAATCATCAAAATTTAAACCACTTCATAATATTATTAATATTATATAATACCATGCTACAACTCTAACTATCACTTTCTCCATCCTCTACAACAAATAAAATATAAAATTATAATTATAATATATATATATATACGAGGTACAGGCTTTGTAACATTCTTTAAATTATAACATTATATCCTCCTTTCTTATCTACAAATAAAGCATCACATCGAACAGTTGTTTGGGGTGGTGTAGAGGTTATTGTTGCTGTAGGAACTACAACTGGTGGTGGTGGTGGTGGAGGTGATTGTGTATTTGTCGTTGTGACTACTGTAGTTGTAGTAGTAGGAACACTACCTCCTGTTGTTGCTGTTGTTGTTTGTGGTGGTGGAAATATTCTTTGTGAAGTGTTAATTGGTGGAGGAATATTCATTTCTGTTGTAGTTGTTGTTGTGGTTGCAGTTGGTAAGTGCTGAGAGGAATGAAGTGATGGAGGAGAAGAAATCTGTCCTACTGGTACTATATCAAATATATCAGATTAATTAGATTTAATTACCTGAGAGGGAAGGGTCTTCTACAGAGTAGTTGAGATACTGTTAGATAAATTGTCTTGAGATACATATTCTGCCATTTGAAAATATATTCTGTTATTGAAATATTATCAACTAGCGAAGAACGAAGTTTTCTCAACATGAATTCTCTAAATTTTCAGGCATTAATTGTCTATTTATTTCTATTTCTATTTTACATCCGTAATTCCTCAATATATTTAATCTTCTGCTATTTTGTCACAGATTTTGTATTGACTCTTTATAAACCCTTCTATCTTGAGATATTGTTAAATATAACAATAACTTTAATCAGCTAACCTTGAAAACATCCAATAATAGAGAAAAACTCTATAAAACAAAATAGAGAAACGGATAGTTTTTAGTTCGTGTTTTTTTCTTTTTCATCGTGTAAAGCATGCATTCATCTTTTCATAGTATTAATCGCTTTATTAAAATATAAAATGTCTATAGTAATATTAATTATATGCATTATACTTCCCTTTTCACATTCTTTGAAATTAGTAGTTCCTGCTGATCCTGAAGATAGCACAATAACATTCTATCATTTTGTTCAAAATTATGGGAGTAAAGAAGGTATGGTTCGACTTGTAATTGAATAGATATAAATGGAACACTATATATTCCAGAAGATATACATATGTGCAATATAACATACCCAGGTTTATTAAAAGAAGATAAATTAGTTTTTGTTATACTGAGGAAACTGCACATTTACTGATAAAATAAAGAATGTATTGTTATATATATATATTATATTAAATAAAAAAATCGAATGCATCAGCAGTATATATAATATATATTATTCATGGATTTAAGTCAAGATTTCAAAGATATTCCAATTATTACAACACAACATGATACTTTAAAAATTTTAAAGTTACTGAAATACAATCAATCTGAATGTAGATTAATTATTGATAAAGATGGTTCATGTATATATATATATATATATAAGTAATAATAATAATAATAATAAAATAGATGGACATTCGAAATGCCATTATTATTCCAAATAGCATATACATTAGGATTAGTGTTATTATCAGTGTTATTAACATATTACTGTGCTGCTGCTGTTTGGAAATATGGAAGAAGATATTATTATAGACATCAAGTAGTTGCTCAACCATTGTTAAGATCATACTGAGTATATTTTTATTATCTATTATTATTATTAATATCTCAAGAATTAAATCAAGATACTTGTGCTATATGTTTAGAACAATTTCAAGAGAATTGTGAAGTTAAGAGATTACCTTGTCATCATATATTCCACCCTGATTGTGTAGATCCTTGGTTAATAAGAAGTGTAGGTGAATGTCCAGTGTGTAAGAGAAATGTACTGACTACCAACCCTAGAACTACCAATAATAATAATAATAATAGTCAAAGTAATCATCGTAGTGAACGTCGTCAGGAGAATAATGAGAGAAATTCATATTCTCAAACAAAATTTATTAGATGATTCTTCTATAGTGTGATTTATTTAATTAAATAACCTGTTTTTATTCTACATTTTAATATTAATTGTATATTCTGAATAGGTTGACTTTATTATGAGATTAGTAAATTTTAAGCCTGAAAGCTAAAATAAACAGCATTACTTGTATATATGAAATTTATGTTATAAACAAAGGTTATCTAAACGTATAACGAATTAATTAAGGGTAATCAATGAGGATATTAAGGAACATATCCGCAAATAAGATCATAGATTGAATTAAATTTCTGCATACAGCTATTTTAAGAAGTTAAATCAGATTCTAATCCTGTGTGATTGTGAATACTTCTTTGTATATGTTTTATAATATTATATTATTATATTAAAGCATTTGATATACATATAAAGATGATGTTGTTCAAAAATTGGAGCACGGCTTGATTAGTTTGAAGTTGTGTACACAAAACGTTAAGTTATTAGCCAATAACATTTCAGAATCTTAAATA
>NGBS01001237.1:0-37652 GCA_002245135.1 Proteromonas lacertae | reverse complement strand
AACAGTTCAAGATGTGAAATTTTATATGATAAATGGTAAATTATCTGATGGTTCAACAGTAAACACAACCATATCTATAAAAGTGATAGGAGATGTAAAACCTCAAGACATATAAAAGATTTAGATAATGAAGGAATAATAGTAGAAGAATTGAATCTGTTTATTGGAAATGAAAGTCATTTATTGATAAGTATTGAAAGTGGATCTGTTATTTTTTATAAATTACCAGTTATTCCTGATGGATTTACATATGATAAATATAGTGGAAGTATGAATGTAGTTGCAACCGAATATTTAAATAATTATGAATTAGAAATTCGAGCTTATTATTCAAATAGTGAATATGTAAGTCGAAAAATTATAACAAATGTAATAAGTGGATGTTCTGGTAAATATAAACCTCATTTTTGTGAAAGTAGTAGATAAGATAAATCCAAGAGAGAGTATTAGAACTGATATAGAATATCCAAATACAACAGTTATTCTTTCTTATGCTTTTCCAAAAGGATCACCTCCATTATATTTCCCAGTTTTATGTCTAATTCCTGGAGATTATAAATTTTATTTTAATGATAATCAAAGAGGGACTGGAACATTTTTATTTGAATTTTACTCTGATGGAAAACTGACAGATGTAATTGAGGCAAAATATTACGGATCAGGTGTGATTGATGTAAACACAATTCCAAAATCTCCAACTATAGATTATTCTAAGAATAGAAAAGAAGAATATTATTTGAATGATGTAGTGGAAATAAGACCTAAGGTGAAAATGGTTGAAAATTGTGAAATATCACCAGAATTACCTTCATTTTTATATTTTGATGAAAAGGAGTTGTGAAATAACTGGTGTAGTAACAGAAGAATCACCAAAACAACAATATAAAATAGTGGCAACAAATTTTAATGGCATAAATACAACATTTTTGAATTTAACATTTTTATGGTGAATCAATAAATGAAATATGTTCAAAACAATGTAAATCACTAATTACTGTTCATGTCAATGGTAGTGAAGGAGCAACTCCAAGAAGATTGGGGAATATCTCTTTATAAAACATCTGAAATGGATAATGAGAATAAAACTTCAATAATTGACTTAAAAGGAGTAGAAGAAGGATGGGATAGTGATAATATCTATGAATATGAATATTGTTTATTAAATGATAATTATACTGCTGTCTATAGAGGAAGCTCATCTTCGTATTCAGGTTATGGGAATGGTTTTATAGATGTATTAGTTGATGGAATTCCAGTGGATAGAACAACATTAGGTAAATATGAAGATAAGAGAGAAAAGACATTCCATTCAACATTGGATTATGATTATAATACAGAATGGGAAAATTCAATTGAATATGAAGATGGTTGGGATAATCCAAATGCTGAACATTTAACATGGTCAAAATCCAAATTATCTGAATTAAACAAAGTATCTGGAAATGTGATTTATATTCGAAAGATAGATGTATTTGATTATGAAGATAAATATAATGGATTTGTTTTAAAAGTGAGTTATATAAGTGGAATAATAATAAAAGTGAATGGAAAAGAAATCTTTCGAAATAATTTACCAAATGGTGAAATATCTCCAGATACAATGGCAAATAATCGATATGATGTTTTAACTGATGAAATGTTCATTTTACCAATTCCTTGGTTAGAAGAAAATCCATTTGAAATTTCGATTGAATTACACAAATTCAATGGTGAAGAAAATTTCCCTGAAATAAGTTCATCTTTATTAAGAATAATTGGAAGTAAAGAAGATTGTTTGATTCTTAATAAATATCTCAAAATGGTAACTGAAACAAATACTAATAATCGGTGCTTTTTCATGCAGCCTATGGATTTGATGAAAATCCAAATTCAGAATGGTATAGTAACACAATCCCTGGTTGGGGCAATAATGAGATATAAAGATCATTTTCACACATATTTCAATCAATTTAGTATTTATGCCTATTCTAAAAGTAATGGTCCAAGAGAATTTTCAGTGGAAGGATATTACAATTCAAAATGGATTTTAATTGGTTCTTTTAAAGATATTACTTATCCAGATAATTTAAAGAGAGTATTTTCTAATTATACTACTTCTGTTATGTATTCAGCAATTAGATTCAATGTAACAAACACTTTAAGTAGTTATGGTGCTTTTTGAGGTTTATGATATAAATTTCCATTTATGTCCGATTAAGATATTGTGAAGCTGCAGAAGAATATACCAGAAACTGTAACTGGAACAGAAATAACTATTGGATGTAAAACATCAGGTATAACAGGAAATCGAACATTATACTGTAATAATGATAAACTTTGGAATGAAATCGAAAAATACATGTGATGAAAGTCCATCATTAATTAGTAAAGAATCTTTTATAGATTCAAAGCAGGTGATTTTTATGAAAATGTGAGATTTATTCACAGTTTCAGGAAAGATGTATTTTATTCAATGAATCCTGAAATAAGTGGCTTAAGAATAGATAATAAAACTGGTTTAATATCTGGTCAAGCATATATTGAAGAATCATCAAAACCAGTTTATTTCAAAGCTAATAATTGCTTATTCCGGAAGTGATGAAGGTATAACAATTGAAATATTCATAACTGTTTTACTCTTCTAAAATCCAATAAAAATCTGGAGTAATGAATCAGTGATATTAGAAGCTGGTAAAGAATATAAAAGAATTGAAATTATTTTATGTGATAGGTGAAAATATTGAATATAGTGTAGATGAAATACCAAATGGATTGAGTTTAGACAAAAGAAGTGGTTTAATTTCTGGAATGGTGATTGAAGAGAATTCTATGAGAAGTAAATTCACAGCTTCAAATGAAGTTGATTATGTTGAAATAACAATTGAAATGAATGTGACATTACCAATCAAACGAATAATATAAAATATGAAAAAGAAGTGATAATGATATTTGGAATGAGTTATGATGATATTCAACCATATGAATGTGTTGCAAAAACTATATTATATTCAATTGAACCAGCATTACCTGAAGGATTAAAATTTGATGAAAATAGTGGAATAATAAGTGGAAAAGTAAATGTAGAACCACCAAGTAATAAATCATATACATTCAAATGTTATAATGATGCTGTGAAATATCCAATCCAATCACAATAAATGTTGAAGAATCTGTAGAACCAGTAATAATTAGACATGTAGATAATATAACAATTGAAGGTGGAAAAGAATATGAAGGATTAGAATTAGGAAGAATAACTGGAAAGAATTTAGTTTATTCAATCATACCCAATCTTCCATTCTCAACTTTGAAATTTGATTCTTCGAAAGGAAGAATAAGTGGTTATATATCTAATAGTTTTGATGCAGTAAATACCAATTTTAATAAGTGGAAGTGGAAAACAAGTTTCATTTTCATTTATATTATCATGTTCAATTCCTGATATTCCAGTGATAGTTCCATCAACAAAAATATCAAATAAAATATTCCAATTTGGTGAATCAGTAAAATCAGTATATCTATTTGTTGCAGTTGGAACAAATCTTGAAATTTCAGTAAATCCAGAATTACCTAAAGGCTTATCCTTAGATTCAAAATCTGGAGAAATATATGGATCACCATTAGAATATGTAGAAAAAACGAAATATACCTTTACAATTCAAAATCCTCCATCAATAGAGATTGAGACTGTAGAAGTGGAGATAGAATTTGAAGCAATATATTGTGAATCTGATTCTGGATTTCCAAGAACTCCAGCTGAGAAAGGAGGAAAAGAAGTGTTGATAGAATGTGGAGGAGCAAAAAGTGGAATGAAGAGAAGAAAATGTTTATTAACTGATAATAATAAAGGTGTTTGGAGTGTAGTTGATGAAAGTGAATGTAGTATAAGTAGTGGAGCAATAGCTGGAATAGTCGTTGGATCAATAGCAGGTGGATTAATTGTGATAATAGTGATTGTATTTTGTTTATTAAGAACTGGAATATTCCGAAGAAGAAGTAGATCTAAATCTACCTTAAGAAAATTCCAATAACTGATAAACAAGATGAGTAAGAGAGTTGAAAGAATTAGAATGTAATTTGATATAGGATTATATAATATTTTGATATTGTAAAATATAATTTGAAAATTAATTTATTATATAAAAGTACATTTATCATCATATTTTAATTACAACTCCAAACCAAAAACATCACATAAATAAAACATGTAGTATTAATTTCAATTAAATTGGTTATATATCTTTGTACAATAGCTATTATTATTATATACAATTGTAAATCAACACGATTTAAACATTTTCATTCAGCATTGTCATGGAATAATGTTGTTTTACACATTGGACAGTTAAAATGAGAATTGTTCAATTCCATTCGTTAATACATTTATGATGATAATAAATGTTTACAAGGTAATACCTATTAATCATTATAAGATTATTATATATACACTTAAAACAACTATCATTTTCAAATTGTTCTAAACAGATTGCACATACCTCTTGCTTATACGTTGAGTCATCTATACTATATTTAGTCTTATCTAAACGAATATTTCTTTTTCTTAATCTCGTCCTTATATACTCAATTCCATAATTATATGAATAATAAATAATCACTAAGAATAAAAATGTACACATTACACATAATCCCAATACTAAAAATGGAGCATAGGATATTTTATCATCGCCTTCCTCCTCTTCATTATTAACTTCTACATAAACTGGATCACTTTTCTTTTTTATTGAGTCATATATCTCCTTTCTTATTGTTACTACAGGTATTACTATTCTATCTCTTGATTTGTTAGGAAGAGCAAGATTTAGAGTTGTTTGAGGTATATTATTAGCTACTATCAATCCTACTGCATTGATTTCTTTCTGTCTATATAATATCGTAATATTTTATATAAATACATATGATATAACATCCATTATACTACAATTTCCTTTAATAACAAATAAAACAAATGATTCGTTGGGGATATTTTTTGAAGTAGTATCATAGCTACATCCTGTTTGATCAGTTGGACTATAAAGTAGTCCAGAAAAATCTAAGATAAAATCGAGATAAATACTCTCTAAAATGCCAATATCCTGAGTGGTATGTTTAAATTCATCAGAACTGGAAGTGCTATCTTTAACAGTAAGTGAAAAGACATAATTAACTACAACTAACAAAATAACTATCGACTTGGTGTCTAATATAAAATATTTATTAATAAAATACTCAAAACAAAAGCATTTGAGTTCTCTTTCATGTGAATAAAGTTTATTATCTAAAAAATGAACTCGAGCCTCAAACTATATGACGATCTAGTCAGCTGACTTTTCAATTTTAAAATGAAAAAAAAACAAATTTTCAAATAATAAATAAATCAAATACAAAAATGTCAATCTATATAATCATGTTCTTCACTAATCAACTACAACATAATAAAATAAGTAAAAATACAAATGATGCAGATGTTTTTGGCATTGATACAACTTTACTCTTCTTAAATTGCACCAGCAACATTGATGCAAAAAATATCAATGAATAAAACATACATCCAATGGTTATTCCTAAAATTACATATGATACACTTTCATCATCTATACAAACATATATATATTCATAATAATAATATATACATTCCATTTTCAATAAATATATCGACACTTGATTAGAAGAGCCTAACAACAAATAAATATTAGTTTTATTCACAAGATAATGCGACAATATTGCACCATCATCGCTATTATTCAACTGCAACAACTCAATGAATCTTGTAACGTGAGTCTTATTAAAATATAAACCATAAATATCTATATATAATAATTAATATATATATATATACATGATTGACCTGTAGTATCAACCGCAGAAACATACAAATTCGGAAATGATTCATTATACATTGTATCATTAAAATTATTCTGAACTCCTGTCATATAATAACCAAATGATGGCATTAATGCTGGTCCTTGATATACATAAATAAGACTAACATTCAGATCAGAAGTAATGGAATAAAATAACACATAACCTTCTGTATTATCTGTAGGACAACCTAATGCGAAATATCTAATAGTTGTATTACCTCCTAAATTGGATAGTGATAATGGTGTTTTGGTTAACTTACAATATTTAGAAGGAGGATAAATACTTATACATTTCTGTGGACTTCCTGAATACTTTTTCTTCTTTTTTGTATAGTTTCTATATTCATTGTTATAGGACGAAAAATGATATTATTACAGTTGGTAGTAGTATTGATTGACTGTTTGTTACTCCGATGATGGTTTTACCTTTTATTAGTGTGGTAAATACTATTGTTTGTTGGCCAAATGCTGTGAAATTGCATTGACATAATTCTCGGTGATTCAGGAATGGATAGAATGAATATTCATTTGCCTTTCCATTTTCACTTAATCCTATTTTATACACTCCTCCATTTGAATCTTCTCCATCTGCTCCTGGTGCACTTACGTATAATGACCCTGTGTTGTTGACAGCAGAAATGGATGAACCAAAATCTGGCTTAGGGTATTTATTAACTGGATAGAAACCATCTGTAGATATTATGTTTGGATCTTCAATTGGACAGAAATTACTGTTTGTATTTAAAGTCATCAACATGCCTGCAGAGTGACAAGATGGACAACCAAGTATTATGTGATAATCTCTATCATTATTCAATATTAACCCTGAAGCTAGTTTCACTGTCATATTTTGGATAGTATATTTACATACTTTCTTGATAGACAGTGAAGCATCAGAGCCTAAACAAAATAACAAGATAATAAATACCCAAAGCTATTGAAAATAGTATAACACAAAGAATTATTATATGCATATTATAAATTCAGCATTATATAAAAAGAAAAAGATGTTTGAATTGAAAAATGTACAACTGTCTTTTTCAATGTATTAAACTGTATTATGTTCTTTCATCATTATAATCCTTATAAAAACAGGAAATAGTAAAAATAGTAAAGTATAAGTTAGTTAGAATTAATTGCAGCTTCTAAATCAGTTGATCTCATAACTAAATCATCATTATCCCAAACAAGTATAACTTTCCCTATATTTCTTCTTTCAGTAAGGTATCTTTCAGCATCTCCAGTTCTACTAACATGAAATGCACAATCAATCCTTGGTCTATATTTATGAATTAAATAGAATTAAGAATACTTGATAATACCATCTTGATACATAGTAAATAAAGCTTCTATAATAGGTGGAAATATTTGACTTTCTTCTAATAAAGGATATAAATCAAATCCAGTAATTGTGGTATTATGTTTCATCAAATCAGTATATTTAACTGATTTTTCACCACCTAACGATTTCATACCTTTCTTTTCACCTTTCAATTTATTTGCTTCACCAAATAATATCAACTTTCCTAATGGTAATATTATCTCTATAATCATAATAAAAATAGATAATCAAATACTATAACATTCTTCAATAGATTTTCCACCTAATGGATTGAATATTACATCAACACCTCTTCCATCTGTTATTCTTAATACTTCTTTAGTAATATTCTGTGTTAATGAATCAATACAATAATCACAACCATGTCTTTTCATTGTTTCGTGCTTACTGCTACTACCTGTACCTATTACAGTAACATCTTTTATTGATTTACATAACTATTATAAAAATATATATAAAGAATAAAGAATACTTGGGTTAATGCAATTCCTACTCCACCTGAAGCCATTTCAATCAATATCATATCTCCTTCTTTCACATGAGCATGATGAAATAATAATATATATGCAGTAATATAATTAATAGGAAATGCAGCTGCTTCTTGTAGATTCATTTGTTCAGGAATATGATATACATATCTTGAGGATATTTTTAGATATTTTGTACCACATCCTAAATTATGAAAACATAACACTCTGTCTCCAATAACGAAGTTATCAACTCCTCTTCCTATTTGATCTATATAACCACTACATTCAAAACCCATTATAAATGGAGGTTTAGGGAAATCATTGGATAAACCTTGACGTGCTATTAAATCATCAAAATTTAAACCACTATTCATAATATTATTAATATTATATAATACCATGCTACAACTCTAACTATCACTTCTCCATCCTCTACAACAAATAAAATATAAAATTATAATTATAATATATATATATATATACGAGGTACAGGCTTTGTAACATTCTTTAAATTAATAACATTATATCCTCCTTTCTTATCTACAAATAAAGCATCACATCGAACAGTTGTTTGGGGTGGTTGTGTAGAGGTTATTGTTGCTGTAGGAACTACAACTGGTGGTGGTGGTGGTGGAGGTGATTGTGTATTTGTCGTTGTGACTACTGTAGTTGTAGTAGTAGGAACACTACCTCCTGTTGTTGCTGTTGTTGTTTGTGGTGGTGGAAATATTCTTTGTGAAGTGTTAATTGGTGGAGGAATATTCATTTCTGTTGTAGTTGTTGTTGTGGTTGCAGTTGGTAAGTGCTGAGAGGAATGAAGTGATGGAGGAGAAGAAATCTGTCCTACTGGTACTATATCAAATATATCAGATTAATTAGATTTAATTACCTGAGAGGGAAGGGTCTTCTACAGAAGTAGTTGAGATACTGTTAGATAAATTGTCTTGAGATACATATTCTGCCATTTGAAAATATATTCTGTTATTGAAATATTATCAACTAGCGAAGAACGAAGTTTTCTCAACATGAATTCTCTAAATTTTCAGGCATTAATTGTCTATTTATTTCTATTTCTATTTTACATCCGTAATTCCTCAATATATTTAAATCTTCTGCTATTTTGTCACAGATTTTGTATTGACTCTTTATAAACCCTTCTATCTTGAGATATTGTTAAATATAACAATACAACTTTAATCAGCTAACCTTGAAAACATCCAATAATAGAGAAAAACTCTATAAAACAAAATAGAGAAACGGATAGTTTTTAGTTCGTGTTTTTTCTTTTTCATCGTGTAAAGCATGCATTCATCTTTTCATAGTATTAATCGCTTTATTAAAATATAAAATGTCTATAGTAATATTAATTATATGCATTATACTTCCCTTTTCACATTCTTTGAAATTAGTAGTTCCTGCTGATCCTGAAGATAGCACAATAACATTCTATCATTTTGTTCAAAATTATGGGAGTAAAGAAGGTATGGTTCGACTTGTAATTGAATAGATATAAATGGAACACTATATATTCCAGAAGATATACATATGTGCAATATAACATACCCAGGTTTATTAAAAGAAGATAAATTAGTTTTTGTTATACTGAGAGGAAACTGCACATTTACTGATAAAATAAAGAATGTATTGTTATATATATATATTATATTAAATAGGCAAAAAAATCGAATGCATCAGCAGTAGTTATAGTTAATACAGATAATAATATATTATTCATGGATTTAAGTCAAGATTTCAAAGATATTCCAATTATTACAACACAACATGATACTTTAAAAATTTTAAAGTTACTGAAATACAATCAATCTGAATGTAGATTAATTATTGATAAAGATGGTTCATGTATATAATATATATATATATAAGTAATAATAATAATAATAATAAAATAGATGGAACATTCGAAATGCCATTATTATTCCAAATAGCATATACATTAGGATTAGTGTTATTATCAGTGTTATTAACATATTACTGTGCTGCTGCTGTTTGGAAATATGGAAGAAGATATTATTATAGACATCAAGTAGTTGCTCAACCATTGTTAAGATATCATACTGAGTATATATTTTATTATTATCTATTATTATTATTAATAGATCTCAAGAATTAAATCAAGATACTTGTGCTATATGTTTAGAACAATTTCAAGAGAATTGTGAAGTTAAGAGATTACCTTGTCATCATATATTCCACCCTGATTGTGTAGATCCTTGGTTAATAAGAAGTGTAGGTGAATGTCCAGTGTGTAAGAGAAATGTACTGACTACCAACCCTAGAACTACCAATAATAATAATAATAATAGTCAAAGTAATCATCGTAGTGAACGTCGTCAGGAGAATAATGAGAGAAATTCATATTCTCAAACAACAAATTTATTAGATGATTCTTCTATAGTGTGATTTATTTAATTAAATAACCTGTTTTTATTCTACATTTTTAATATTAATTGTATATTCTGAATAGGTTGACTTTATTATGAGATTAGTAAATTTTAAGCCTGAAAGCTAAAATAAACAGCATTACTGTTGTATATATGAAATTATATGTTATAAACAAAGGTTATCTAAACGTATAAACGAATTAATTAAGGGTAATCAATGAGGATATTAAGGAACATATCCGCAAATAAGATCATAGATTGAATTAAATTTCTGCATACAGCTATTTTAAGAAGTTAAATCAGATTCTAATCCTGTGTGATTGTGAATACTTCTTTGTATATGTTTTATAATATTATATTATTATATTAAAGCATTTGATATACATATAAAGATGATGTTGTTCAAAAATTGGAGCACGGCTTGATTAGTTTGAAGTTGTGTACACAAAACGTTAAGTTATTAGCCAATAACATTTCAGAATCTTAAATAAATCTATGCATTATAAATTATTAGCTTTACTGTTGATTATTACTTCAGTTTGCGCTGAAAAGAAACATTTAAGAACTGTTAACGCAACAAATGCTGATGACTTTGTTATTGATGTAAATATGAATAACATTGTAGTGTCTGAAGTAAGTGACAAAAAGTATACAATATCTGGTTTTGTCAACTATCCAAACTGGGCAGGATGCTATGAAGACACTGCATTTCTCCCATTAAAATTAGTTTGTGTAGTAAAAGATAAAGAATTGACTGTTAATGATTTTTTTTCAATGTATGATATAGGCCTTCGTATTAATTGTAATGGAAACGACATTAGCAATGTGTGGGTTTATAATACTGATACTCCTACATATTATGGTTGCGGAGTAACTGATGGTAAATCAATATTACATTATAAAATTGACTCTATTGTAATGTTTCCAGCATATGCTATTGCGTTAATTGTAGTTGGTGTAGTTTTAGTATTATGTATTTGCGGATGTGTTGGATACTGTAGGTACAAAAAATAAATGTTGTTTAATTAACATTACACTCAGAATTTAATAATATTGAGTAATACTATACATGTTTGTTAATTAGAAGGATTTACATAAAAATTTATTAGATGAATGTATTCTAAAAAATAAGAATGATATATTGTGAATTCATTGTAAAATAGAAAATAGAAATTTTATTTCTAACAGCTTGAATATGTTTGAGTCACGTTTTACATTTTCACATAAACCAATAAAATGCATTTTAAGTTATTAGCTTTGTTCTTATTAGTTGCTTCTGCTTATAAAGTAGAAAAAGCATATAAGAACTATAACAACACAAACGGAGACGGTTTGGGAATTGATGCAGATATTAAAATAACTCCTTATGGTGACAATGGTTTTACTCTTTCTGCATCAGTAACTTATTCAGATAGAGAACTATGCGAAACATTAGCAAAGAATCTATATGTTGTTTGTCTTCCATTTGGAGAAGAAGTAGCTACTGATGCTTTTGCATATCTCATTGAATATGGTGAAAAAGTACAATGTTCAGGTAATAAAATAAGTTTTACATTTGAAGACGGTATAGATGACGTAGAGTATGCTGGATGTGGCTTAACTGACGGTGATGAAGTGTATGCATATGTTATTTATTCAATTGGAGGAATTGCAGTATGGCTTATTGTGTTAATAGTAATTATTATTATTTGCTGTTGTGCAGGATGTTGCGGATTTTATTTTTACTACAGGCGTAAGCATCCAAAACCAGCAATGACAATAGCTACACCGCTTATGTGAAATCATCTTTAGACTAATTAAGTAATGATTTTATGATATTAAATTTCTATTGCTCAGTTATTATGTTAGCATTAATATTGATTTATAAATACACATAGTTATTAATGAAAATTTAAAATTATTTTAATAAAAAGCTTGAATATGTTTGAGTCAAGTTTTACATTTTCAGATAAACCAATAAAATGCATTTTAAGTTATTGGTTTTGTTGTTATCTGTTGCTATTGCTTATAAACTTGAATCATTTCACACTAATTTTAATTTATCATTAAACAATGGAATTGAAATCATACCGCAAGATTTAGTTATTAAGCTTAAAGAAATCACAAAAGATGGCTGCATATATAATATTAAAGCTAATATAAGATATTCTGGATGGAGTTCTTGTTCACAAGATGTAAAATATAAGAAGTTACGGTTAGTGTCCATTTTAAGTGACGATCTTATAAGTCAAAATGAGTTTCTGAATGAATATAGAACTGGAGATACAGTGTTATGTAAAGGAACTAAAGTCAATGAAAATAGACATATTGAACTTGTTGAACCGGAATTTTTCGGCTTCGGTGTAACTGATGGTACAGATCTATATTCTTATGTTATCTATTCCTATGAGGATCATTATTATAAAGAAGAAAAATCATTTCCAGTTTGGGCAATTGTATTGATTGTTGTAGGAAGTATACTGTTAGTAGGAGGATTATTTTTTTTATATTGCAAAAAGAGACATCCTAAATCTGTTGAATCAATTACTACACCTCTGTTATAACACTTAGAAGTAATCTTGAAAATAATGATTGAAAAGTTTTATTTTAATTTAATGAATTTGTGTATGAATTTATAAAGTATTTGAAAAATATCATAAGGCTTGATAGGTTTGAGTCACGTTTTACATTTTTTCATTTATAAAATACAGATAATATTCATGAGCTTTAATTTGTTATCTATATTCCTTCTACTTGCTTACGTTAATGCAAAAATAATAGCTAAAAAACTGAAAATTTCCAGTAAAGGTGATGATAAGTACAGCATATCAGGTTATATAACATATTCAGGTATGTGGGAAAATGAAAGGTTTTTAATATGCCTATTATCTGAGGATATCTTATGTGAAGATGATTTTAAGTTTTTTAATAACTTTGCAGATATTGCTGAACATAATGGTAACGAATTAGATGCAAATAATATATATATTACTAGTAAAGCTAACTATTTTAGTTGTTGTTTAATGAATAGCGGAAGTGATATATACAGATGTGACACTTATGAAGTAGATTCATTTCCAGTTTGGGCAATTGTATTGATTGTTGTAGGAAGTATACTGTTAGTAGGAGGATTATTATTTTTATATTGCAAAAAGAAACATCCTAAAACTACTAAAGAAATTTATACGCCTTTGTTATAACACTTAATTTTGGAAATAATCATTTAACAGATGTATTTAGTTCGATCTTTAAGCATCTAATATAACATTTTAAAAATATATGACTGTTTGTTATAGATATTGTTTGAAATTATAGCATGATTTACATAACTTCAAAATATTTTTTAAGTTTTTTAAAGCTTGGTAAGGTTTGACTTCATGTCACGTTTTACAGATTTGCTTAATTTATTATATAAGACAGCATATAAGCTTCATGCATTATAGATTTATTATTCTGTTTTTATTGTTAGAATTTGTTTTTCCAAATAACATAAAGTTGAAATTCAATGTGGATAAAATCACTAAGCTAGGTTTTTCTTACGAAATATTGTATAAAATATCTGGTAAAGTAACTTATAACAACTGGGACTCATGTGTATCTGATATAATGGCAAATGACTTGAGAGTTGTTTGTTTAGTGTCAGAAGAAAAAATAATGGCAGATAGCTTTTTGGATAATCATGAAAAGGGTGATAGTGTTGTATGTGGAGGTAATGTAATAAATAAGGGACTGTATGGTTATTCAAATATTAAAAATCCAAAATATTATAGTTGTGGAGTAACTAATGGAAAAGTGACAATAGTATATGAAACATATAAAATAAAGCCATTTCCAGTTTGGGCTATAGTAATGATTGTTTTAGTAACAACAGTTTATGTTGCATTGTTTTCATTTTTATATTGCTATAGATATAAACATTCTAAACTAATAGGGCCCAATATAGAGATACACCTCTTAGAAGAATCAAATAAGGATAATAAAATCAATTATCAAGAAAACATTTCTACAGACCATAAAAAAAAAGGTATAAATAATGTTTCACTTCCCAAAAAAAATAAAACAAAAAAAAGTAACAAAGAAAATAAGAAAGAAAGTGATGAAGAACCAGTTACAAATACAATAAATGAAGATAATATGGAATCATCAAATGAAGACTAATCTATTAAATGTAAGCATAATGTATATGAAACATACATCATGATTTGTATATAAACATTAACACCTTACATTTAATAAGACATATTTAAAAATGTATCTAAAATTATGCTTCTATATAACTAATTGTTTTTTATATATAATTTTAAGAAACACACAAAATAAATTATAAATGAGTTAAATTGAATTTTTCTGAATATTCTGGAGTTTGTAGTATCTCTAGAAATGATGATAAAGGTATCACATCTGTCGGTTGTATTTGAACTTTCTCAGCTAATTTCAAATACAATTCTTTGAATGTATTACTTCCTTGTAATCTTGGATTTAGCAATTCCATCAAAAATACAATTTCCAATTGACTATTTATAAAAATGATATAAAATATACTGTAATAAATTATCACTATCATTATCCATTACATTAAATAATAAATATATTTTATCTTCATATGAAATCCTTAAAGTAGTAATAAAGAATAACAAAAAGAAATATAAATTAACACACCCAGCATTATCTTCAATTGAATGAGCTAATTTTTCCCTAAACTTTCTCGATTGACCTATAGAATATGTTTCTAAATAAGACATAAAATCTCTTGTATTAATATAACCTGTTGTATCAAGAAAATGGTTGACAATATTAATAGCTTCATTCTGATGTAAATGATGACAAAATACCATTGGATCATCCATTACAGATTGATATTCAGATGATACGAAATTTGGCATAGTATGTCTTTGTAAAGCAACAATAACTGATGATGGATTATTCTTGTAGTAATTATATAAACTATATTTAAAATAAATTATATATATTATACTCTTCATATTTAATTTGTGTTGTTTGATCTGATAACATATTTGTTAATACAAATAAATCATCTTGAATTACTTTACTATGACATGTTTTAGTTATTTGATATAAATCAGTACTGTTTATTATTCCATCATAATTATAATCAAAACAGTTTAAAATCAACTTTATTCTTTCACATAATGATTGCTTCCATATTATTGACACTAATTTTTGAAATTGTTTCCATGTCAATTTTTCATTATTCTTTTTATTACTTACATATAAAAATATTCTTTTAATAAACTGAAAATCAGTATTCTTAAAACCTTTATCGTCAAAAGTAATAAACTCATTAATTGTAATTGTGCAACTATTAATATCTAATGTATTTCTCTTACCTAAATCTTTAATAAATCTTTCACCATATGTATTAATATAAGCATTAGCTTCTACAGAATTTAAAAGATTTGGTTGATTTAATAAGCATGTTAAGGTAGTTGACCATTTAGTAATTCCTTTACTACTATCTGATGTTAATACTTTCATTATTGAACTTCTTCTTCTTCTACCATTGATGGGTGATGTTGTTATTGTTTGATTTCTTTCTTCATTTGAATTTGTATTTGTATCTAAATGTGTATCATTATTGGTCGATTTGTTATTACTATTATCAGTCATTATTACTGGAGTGGCATTCTGTTGTTCATTGGTAATAAATCTTTGTGGTACTACATTATTATTAATTAATTTCTAACACAATAAAATATATATTTAAAAATATACTCTATGTCTTTGTTGTATTTTAGTTGATATTGGCGAAGATCTTGATGTATATTTATTAGACTATATATATAAATTATAAATTATTATATTATATACATGTGATGTATTTGGTCTAGTAGATAATGGAGTTGGAGTATTATTAATATTTGGTGATTGATTGTACTGTTTAGGTGACCATAATGGAGCTCTTTCTTTTCTTGGACTTTCTTTCTGTTTCGGTGGCGGAGGCTTTTCTAGCATTATTGAAGGCTGATTTCTTTCTATCTCTTCTTCTCGTCTTAAAAAATGTTCATGAGCTTTTTCTTCAAAACCATCTATATTGGATTATTATAAACTAATGTTCATACTTTCTTTTGCTAATTTATAACAATCCTGCATTCTACATAAACGATCATAAAACTCAGAATTAGCTTTACGAAGTAGTTTTTCTAGAGTTTGATGTCTTTCTTGACTCCAGTTATTTTGAGTAGATGTTTGATATTCCAAAGCTAGTTCATCTATACCTTCAGTTGATAAGTACTGCTTTCCTGGTTCTATATGATGAAAAAAATATAGTATACGTAATCCCCCTCTTCTTCCTCTAGAATCTACTGAGCTTTGAGTATTTACTATTGACATTTTAATAAAAAACAAAACAAAACAGTCGAGCTTTTCTTAGAATGGTTTGATATAAATTCAAAATTCAATTTCAAATCTGATTTTTGTTTGAATCAACAAAATATACAAAAAAATAATGAATTCAAATATGTATACTACTAATATTATGTATATTTTTTGTTTTTTAAGTGTTAGAGATACTGATAATTCAGAATCGGTTGAATATTATGATCCTGCTATTAATCAAAACTCAGATTACAATGAAAATAGCAACAGTAAAAGCGATATGGATATTAGTCCAAGTGATCCCAAAGTTGTTACTGTTACTAGTATAACAACAGTATATTATTGAATTAGACTATCAAGCATTAACTGGTAAATTTAAGAGAGAAATAAAAGATGGATTTATCGATGTATAAGGTGAAATAATTATAATTTAGGAATTTATAACTTACAATCCAGAGAGTATGGAATTAGTATTTCAAAATACTGTATAATTAAATCATAATTAATATATAAATAGCATTCACAAAGTCGTGTGCCAATCACAGCAATAGAAGTATTTCAATTGTGGGAAGAACCAACAGATAATAGATTTGATGTTGTATTATATATTAAAAGTTGTAATAATATATTTATAATAGATATTTACAAGTAATGAAAAAGTAACAATGATAGGTAATGATAAAGATAGTATATTTAATATATTAATAGCAAATAGAAGTTCATACATTTGTAGCTTCAATGAATTTGCTATTAAGTCAAATCCATGCTTCAGATGATTCAGATGGAGTAAGTCCAGTTAAACCAAAGATAATGTCAACAAAACCAAATACTAATTCATCTCAATCATCATCATCAATTATGACGGATAATATGAATATTGGAGGTGAAGATATGATGAAATACATCAATAATATAAGATCAGATAATAATAATAATAATAATAATACTATTAGTAGTGATATTCATCATAAAGAGTTAGATACCAATATCAATATAAGTTCTGATGTGTTTTTAAACCCAAAAAATACATCAAACTTTAATAATAATAATAATATAAGTAGAATCCAACAAGTTCAACAAATGCAACAACAACAACAACAACAACAACATTCATTTTCATATATTAACAATAGTAATAATGATAATCTTACACCTAATATTCCTCTATATAATAATTATACAACTACAAGTAATGATGTTACTATACCTACTGCACCAAGTATATATATTTATTTATGTATATAATAATAATTAGTGTTAAACAATACAGCAATTCAAAATCTACCAAAACCAAAAAGTTCTAAAAGAATGAAATCAAGACCAAAGAAGCCATTAACAAAACAATTTAATCATAATAATAATTATAGTACTTCAATTCATCAATCAACATATTTATCATCATCATCATCTTATACACCATTACCAACATCAAATTCTACTGTGATTACTATTGATAGAACAAAACCCAAAACTACTAAGAAAATAAGATCAAAATCAGTTCCAAAGTTGAAGAAATCATCTCTACAGAATAACAACAACAACAACACAACAATTATGACAAATAATAACTACAATAAACAGTCAATGGGAATTCCAGAAATACCATTGCCAATTGAAAATGAAGAATTAAAGAGATATAAAGAACAATTAGAAGCAGAATACAATCAGAAATATAAATTATTAGAGAATAACATAACAAAACAATATGAATTAAACAATTATAATCTCAACAAAATGAAGTTAAATTATGAACAGAAAATTGATGAATTAGAAAGAAAGTTATATTATACTGAAGAATTGAGTAAACAAGCCAATTATACAGTTCAAAAACTAGTGAAAAGTGATATAGAAATATCTCAAAAAGACTTATTGGAAGAAAGAATTAGACAATTAGAGAAAAGTATAGCTTCTACAAAATTTACAAGTCCAATGATTGATTCAGTACATGAAGTTAATGAATATTGTAATAGTTTGTACTCTAGTCTGTTACATATCAAAATGAATAGAAAATTTGATGTATTTTTATTAGAAGTATTATTATTAAATAGAATACTCTTAATATGATAGACGATGGTTTACAAAACATTATTCATGTATATATATATATTGTAAATTATATAATTTTGTTAGAAATTGAGCAAAATAGAGAAACAGATGAAATCAAAACGCTAGTTGTTTGTTTTGTTGATATTTAATTATGAATATATATAAAAAAAATGTTTTTATATAACAAAATTTGTATTTGATTGAATTAAAAATCTCTCAATAAAACATAAACAATTTGCAGGAAAAGATCGGTTTTACATCTTTTTTTTATTATTTATTATTTTTCAAAATCTATTTTTACGATTTATTTATTAATTTAATGGTGGACAATTCTCTTTCACTTCTTCCATTGTTGCATAATTTGATTCAGGTCCTGGTAGTGGGTCATTACACCATTTTGGTTTATCATCCCATGTATTTACATCATAATAATGATATCCATTATTCTTAGTATTATTTGTAGTATACCATTTCTTCTCCACTTTATTATATATCCAACCGTTTTCATATAATCTCTTCATTGCATACGCTTGAGCTATATCACCAGGCATTGTATAAAATATATAAAATAAAGTCCTCAAAGAAAAATGAGTAAATAAACTTTCAGTTAATTGAGGAATAATATGTTGATAACAAGTTGGTATTGAAAAATTAGGAGGATATAAAGATACATTTCTTCCACTATCTACTAATGGTGATACAAAAGTATTATATATATTATCATTAGTAGAAAGTGGTAAACCAAGTGACATTAAATCTAATCCCAATGCTAACATCTCTAAATCACTATTACCATCCATTTTCATTACACGATTTAAACCTTCAATTCCATATTGTTGTTCTACTGTTAATGGTTCTTGTTGTTGTATCTGTTGCTGTTGTTGTTGTTGTTGGGATGGTATTGGCTGTGGTTGTGGAATGGCTTGTGGTGGTAGTGATTGTATTGGATATTGAAGTGGTATATTCATTGGCATTCCTATCACTTGAGATTGTTGTGTTGGTTGAGTTGGTTGTAATGGTAAAGATGATTGATTTGGAATTGGAGACTGTGTTGGTAGTGGTGGAGATGGATGTGATCTGATTATTTGAGGATTTGGTTGTTGTTGTTGTTGTACTGATGCTGTTAATGGTGGTGATAATCTTGGTCTTACTAGATATTGGTATTCATCCCCTGCTGTACCTGGTGTAGCACCTGTACTATTGTAATCAATGGGAGGTGATGCTGGATGGTTTGGATTACCTGAACTGTTTGGTGGGATGAAAGTCTGTGGATTGTAATTCTCATACATTCCTGGTTGAAATTCTCTCTGCATTCCATAAGGTGTCATTGTATGTTGACGTATGACTTGTTGAGTACCAGGTTGAGGTCGTGGTATAATTTGTGGATTCATTGGTCTTGGTTGTCTAAACATAAAAGAATTTGGATCCATTGTCATTCTTGGTGGATTTGTTGTCCTTATTGCACTGTTTGGATCATACATTGGTCTTGGTTGCATATTCGTCGCCATTGGGTTAACATCTATTACAAACATTACTATAAATATATATACTATGCATTGGAGCAGACATATAAGGTTGGGGTATGTGTACTGGGTTCCTTGCTGCCATCATCATATTCTGCACTAAATACAATATTAACATCATTTTATACATCCAGCTGCGCCACCATAATTAGGGTACCGCATATTTTGGCCATCACGGTCCATCATATAGTAATTATTATTACTCATTTTTGTATATAAATAATCCTATTTAAAAAAGGCTGGAAAGAATTCAATTTTATTTTGCATTTTTTGTTTTTCTTCATAATTCTATGGAGTATTATGCAAGAGTGTATTAGTTAACACTTTTTTTGGATCACACAAACAATAAAACATCATAACTTTATAAAACTCTAGATAAATAAAAAACATAAGCTATAAGATCCTAATTTACACTGCCAGATTATTTCCATAAGATCTGGAAGATAAAACATTTTTGGGTTTTAGACTAGTTCTGTTTTGATTTGCTGTATTGTTACTGTGCGACACTCTCAACAAATTAGTACCTTCATTTTGTTTAGTTTTCTTTGCTGGTCCAGGTCCATTGGGTGCTGCTGAATTTACATTACTTGTGAAAAATGAAGTTTGCCTAACACTATGACCATAATAACTACTTCCTCCATTAGTTCTTGATAATCTTGATGCTCTACCTGTTTCAGAATTACCACTATCATCATATGTTGAATTTGATCTATGTAAAGTTGATCCATTATACATGGATTGATTCTGTTTAGCATATGATGTTTTCTGTTTTGTCCATATAGAATAGGTTCTCTCATATATTATCCTTTTAATTGGTATTTTTAATGTATAAAATCCACCTGTTAATTCTTGTGAAGTTGTTAATAAAACTGCAAAATCTCTCGAAGAAAGAAAATTATTCCAAAATTCATCATTAATAATATGCTCTTGTAATTCCTTAGTTAAAATCAACATTTTTTCATCCTTCTCATCTTCTGTTGCTGCTATTACATTTGCCACTGTAACTTCAGATATTAATAAATGTTCTTTTGCTTTTCCTAATAATCCTTTAAAGTGATTAAAATCTATTTTTGCCTCTTCCAATTGAGCATATACTTTTAAATGATGTGATAAACTTGGTGTTACTCTCTTTTTATCTTTGCTTAGAAAATAACAGAAAAATAATGGATTTCTAATACATGATAATTTATATTCAGGTGTATTATAATGAGAGAAATAAACTTCGTTAAAATGCCTTTTATAAAATATCTATAATATAAATATAATAATAATATACAAAAAATATCATTGTCAACACTATCAATACTCCAAAGAATATATAATGAACGATATATTCTACTTTAAATACCTCATTTATTTCATTCTTTATACCATCAACATTCAATACAACAACAACCAAATAATAAATTAGAATAACAGCAACATATTTATACATTGTTGTAGATAGAAAATCTGTCATTAAAAGCACATAACATCTTGCACAAATAAATATAATAATAACTTCATAAAATATAAAAATTGTTGTACTTTGAACTTCAAAACATGAATATTGCACATTATAACCATCCAACATTGAATAGCCATATGTAGCTTGATAAGGTTCATTGCTTATTATAATATATACAACATTTACAATCATTAAAAAGATGAACAGAAATACATTCTTAAGTACTTCTGGTGGTGGTTTCAATGTTGTTACCAAGTATTGAACAATAAACATAAACAGAATAGAACAATGAAATCCAATAACATTAAATACATTTCTTAATGTGCAAATAATTGGACTTGGGTCAATTTCTAACATTAAGAAATATACCATTGAAAATATTATTACTATAATGAAAACAATGACATAAAACATGGAATAAAAAAACATGAAATGTCTATATAAAACAAAATAATAATAATAATATACTTTCTTTCAGCAATAACAAATCTGATTATTATTAAAAGGAATACAACATAAACTGAATAATAAATATACCAATAAGTAAAACCATATTCATATATAATTGTTAATGGTTTTGCTACAAGTGAAGATAGGTAGGATGAAGCAGTTATTGGTATTCTAATAATAATAATAATAATAATAATTAATATACTTTACTGAAAGTAAAACTTCTCTATTTGTTAGTGAAATATTATCTCCAATATTCATATGTCGATCATCTATCAATATGTTTGTATAATATGTACTTAATGTATTTCCACCTGGTAATATTAACGATTGACCATTATCTGTAATATGGATATAAGCTATATATAATTAATTATATATAATTATACAATCTATAAATGATTCAAATGTATTTCCAGTAAAACCATTACTAAATATATTCTCTACTTTACTTTGATCATTTGACTTACTAAATTGTGAAATATGATTCTCAATTAATATTCCAACATCATATCCACGAAATAGAAACTTATTATCCGGTGTAGAGATATATTTTAACTTTATATTATTATTTATATATTCTATATATGGAGTAACATATTCATATATTTCATATATAAATTCATTTGTTATTTTACTATTTATAATAGTAATATCATATATATATATACTTATTATTGATTGTATTTCTATTATGTAATATGCTATTATCCACTGTATATTCAATATGATTTACATTATCAATAAACAAGAACTTTGATGATGAAAAAAACATAATATAGTTCAATCGTTTATCACAACTATCTAATTCGGAGATTACTACAGCCCACATAGTATCAATTACATTTACTATTAATATATCTGTATCTTCTATCACCTTCAATGGACAAAGAGTATTCTTTATTACTTTAGCTCTTTCAATATCTCTTTCTTTTGTCAACTATTAAAATAATAATAATTATTATTATAGTAGTTTATTATTATACATCTATAAAATAAGGTAAACAAATTGACCTTCCATATATTACTGTGCATTCTTCGTTAAATTCCAAACTGTAATCTTTAAAGTATTGAGTGATGTATTCTTCTTCTTTTATTCCTTTATTATAATCATTATTACCATAAGTAATTATGGCAATTCTTCGTATTAAATCATTTCTAATTGGATATTCTAATGCTTTCAACATTTTAGAGATATCTGAAGGATCTATTGATCCTAAATATTTGTAGCTATTGTCTTTAAAGAAGTAAGAATTACCAGACATAACCATTACAAAGAAATTACATCCCAATTCTGATGTTTTATTTACTTCCTCCAATACTATTGAACATTAAATAATACAACTAATAATACTCAATTTTATATATGCTTCATTGTGTGGTGTTATAAAATATATAGGTTTATCTTTTGGATTAGAATCACACAGAGAGTTGATGTGGTTTTTGATTGATTTGATTTTTGAATATTCTGTTTCTGAAGGTTATATTTAATTAAGAAAATTTCTTATTTTTATATATTTATCTAAAAGATATCTCAAGCATCCACAAAGATAGAGACACATTTCTTCGAATATTATTCTTACTACAATCCCTGGATATGCATATTCCACCCTTTAAATTTGTAATGGTTTTCCAAGAGTATAGACCCACTGATATAGAAAAATCTAAAAAACATAGAAAACATAAAAATACCTTGCTGAGATTCGTCATTGCTTCGACTTAGATCTACTATGCCATTTATCCGAAGTGTGTTGCTTAGGCTTTGTGTATCTGACAATGGATGTATACTAAAACTATATGCTGACTATAATCAAATAACGAGTCAATAAATACAATCAGAAACAGTAGAAAAATATTTATTAAGTTCCTAATTTTCATTATAATTTTTAAAACGAAAAACTACTACAAAATGGGTTTTGAAAAAAAAAGTGGTGTATGAAAATAATTTCTTCAAAACAATAAACAAATGCCTTAAAACCCAAATAAATATTAAATTCCACATATTAAATTATCTAGTATTTAGCAAAATGAGTTATATTTATTAAATTATAATATACACTATGAATTGCTAAAACATTAGCAACTACATTATCCACATCATCACATACTCTATTCATTCTATTATATATTACATAACCAATATCTTCTAAAAACTTAAATATCATTGACGGTTTAACTTTCACACTTTTTAAAGTATAACAATTCACTTCAAATATAATTGCTATTAAATCTTTACTTTTCAATTTCATAATACTTCCTTTCAACACATTATACTCATAACCTTCTACATCAATTTTAGTCAATAAAATCTTTTCATTTCTATCTTTCAATATTTTATCTAATGTAAATATCTTTATCACTTTATTATTTATTCTTGGTATTCTTGCTACTAATGAAGATCCTCCCCAATTATTGGATGATGCTTTTATTTCTCCTTTACCTTCCTTTTCTCCCAATGCTATTGGATATAATTCACTTATATTCAAGAATGATGGATTTATTAACAAACTACTTGTTAATAAATACAAATTGTCTGGCATTGGTTCAAATATGATTGTTTTAATGTTATACGATAGAAACAATAAACTGCAAGCTCCTATATTACCACCAATATCTAGAAATGAACCTGTTATATGAAGTGAATTCTCAATGTCTTTGAATATATTTAAATAATCCTCACATTCAGGCCATTTACCAAATTGTAGTATTGAACTGGATATTAGATCACTACTTTTCCTTATATACATTGTAAAAGGATGGATTGAAGAATTTATTTGAATTGGCATCATTATATATTTTGAATGAAATAAAGGACTTTCTGATTTCCACTTAATATCAATAGGCATTATAACTGATCCATTTCTATCGAAATAATATTTTATTATTTCAGGTTGATTAATATAAAACAACACAAGTGGGAAGAGAATAGGCAATGACAGAGTGAATATCATAAAAACAAATAAACAACATATAAAATGATGAAATACAACTTTACACATACTTTACAACAGAATATTCTTTCTTAACAACAAGAAAACAACAAAAATTAAATATATGAAACGAATTATTTTTTTGAAACAATTGAAAATGTCTATTTTATCATCGCCAGTGAATAGTTGTATAATACACGTACAATTATTGGAGTTGTTCTCATCATATATAATACAGTGATATGTGATATATACAGATTATTATAACAGATTATAGAGATTTTCAAATGATTCATTGAAGCATTCAATAACAATTATATTATTAAATTTGGTACATCAAAAATGAGGAAGAATATATTATAGAGGATATGAATAAACAGGATATTTTAGTGTTCCCATATCCAGAATATCCAGTAACACTATGAGAATTCAAAACTATTTTGCAAATAGGACTTGCATACTTGACTCAAATCGGGCTTGTCTAATTTTCACTTTTATACTTTTTTCTTTTCGTTTTTTCGTTATGTTGTAGTTTGAGTTTGGAAATAAAATTTTGTATACTTACTGATATCATGTCCTAGTTTCAAATGAGCATAAAATAGCAAAAATTAATTTTTGACATTTTTTAATCAGAAGTTATATAACCATAAAAACTATTAAGAGTTGCTGAGATACACAGTTATAATGAATTTTTATTATAAAAAGTACATTCTATAAACAATCTACAGTTTAATGAGCATTTTTTTTGCCCTTTAGGAATCATATAATTTTATAATGTCATTCACTTTAACCCATTGTGCAAAATCTTTATAAATAGTAAATTGTATTGTTCAATAAATTTTAAATTTGAAGATTTTCGATTTCATTAAAAGGATGCACTTAATTGGTTTTATTAGTTACCAACATGTGTTAATTGTTTTGCATATTTTGTTTTATTGTTCTAATGGAAATCAGAGAAATTAGAGATTGAAAGAGATGTAAGAAGAATAAAATGTAAAAGAATCTATTTATTGTTTAAAATAAATTATGTAGATTATATAAATTCACTCGAAATAATAGAATATGCAGAGATAAAACATGATATAGTTAATACAAAAATACAACGTTTTAAGTGTATTGTCATTTACTATAACGAATATAAATTCATAAATCGCCAAAAAACAGAAACAAAAGTAGGAAATTCACAATCAGAAGATTAGATATATTTAACTAATAATTATGTTCAGAATGGTGAGTATAAATATACGAAAACATAAGCCAATTAGTTAAATGGTGATAATGGCGGTACTGTCAAACGAGAAACATGAAAATAAAATGGTAGTATACTGATAGATAATAATTTATGAGTATTTTCTACTACAGAATTTTAATTCTAATCTAAATTAAAGAAAATGCAAGAAAAGGATAAAAACATCATTAGGTATATTTCAGATTTATTTTAAAAACTCAGAGCATTAGGTGGAAAATAATGTGGGGTTAACAAAAAATCACACGATTTTACAAATAGTAGAGATGAAAATATAAGATTTTTGATGAAATTACAAGTGTTGCTGATGTTATTAAAGAAATCAACATTAACTCTACAGATTGTTACTAATGAATTGACTGGATTTGATAGTGTTTAGTTCCTTAGATATAATGAAGATGATAATTATTAGTATATTAATTATTATTTTATAGATATTTGCCAACTTTTACTACAAATACTATTGATAATGATGAAGGTGATATAATAATAATCGAATCTTCAAGATATGATATATTGATGGATATGTTAATTACAGATTATTGTATGATGTATAAACACAACTACCAGAATAAACGATGACTATATTCCCTATTACAGTATAGTATGTTTTATTACAAAATAGAAATATCAAAAGATGAAAAAGTTTAATGTTTTTGGTTTAACAAAATACAAACAATTGTATAATTAGTATAATTACAATTTTATTATTATATAGTCCTTAGTATCATGATACATAATAGTTTCAGATATCGTACAATTTTCAATTATAATGCTTGTCACTGTATTATTTATATTTATTATTTCATAGATTTTAAGAGTAATTCTTCTTACAGCAACTTTTTTATATGTTAGTGTATAATTATTGTTTATGTTGTTATAGGATACATCTGTAACTAATCCAAAAGAAATTCTTTTATCAGTATTGATGATGATTGATACTACTTTATTTTTATAGAGAGTATATTTATTATTCATATTATTTTCATTTATTTTATTATAGGTAAATATATATATTTGATTTAATAATGATAATGTGTTAATAATACTTTGTGTGATTTGATTATTCGACTTCGTTATATGGCGTAGCTGCCGATAACTACGTTCAAATGTAGCAGTGGAATATCGACTAAGAGGACCAATATCCTGTAGATATTTAATAATATGTACCAAAGAGTGCATACTTGGAGTAAAGTCTTTATAATTAAATTCAAGAATAATCAGACAATCCATCAATACACTGTAAAGTTGTTCTGTAGTACAATCACTAAACTCATAAAAGAGTACATTATTCATAACATCTATTAATCTAAACAATGAATGGTATATTTTATTATATCTATATTTTGTTAGTAGCAATAATGGGAAAAGATCAAGAAAAATATTCAATTGCTGTACTAAATTGTACTTTGATATATTTTTAAGATCTAGTTGGTGAATAGTTGGTGTAATTTTTGTATGGAAATCAGGTATATATACTTCTTTAATTACATGTTCATAGAAAGGTCGTATTGCATTACACATATTGTGCATACTATCAAATGTAATCAAGCTAATGTCAAAGAAATTTAGATCTGTAAAGAAAGGACTTAAACTACGATTGTTATCCAAAAGATATTTTGTATAGGTATAATTATTATACAATTTCCACAATTTATGTTCTTTATAGCCATATTCGTTATTATATTTGTTCCAATCTTCCTTTCTATACGCTCTCATTGTATCTTTTACTCTAAGTGTTTTTAATTGTTTATTTATTAAATATTTCTCTTTAATATCTCTATATCCTGCATTACATGTCCGACAAAACTTGTTTGAAGTAATGTAATTAAATAATCCGAATAGTTTAATGTTTGCAACCATATCATTACAGAATGACAAAGGATAGATATTATAGAATTCTCCATCTAATTCAAATCCTGTATAATACAGATAATTCAGTTCCTTAACAAGTAAATCTATATTTCTTTCTTTAGTTACTTTATCATCATCAACTGCTATAATCTCAACAAGACGAGAATCATTATACACATGCATGACTTTATAAGATAATATATTTACTGATTTATTTACACTAGAAAATGGTGACAAGCATACACCATCGTAAGAGATTTGTATACATATATGATTGTAAGTTTGATTAATATCATTAGAATATAATAGATTATAATTATTAGATGTGGTAAAATGTTTGTATTTTTCACCATTAGATGCCAACGGATTTATTATTATTTTCTTTTTAATCATTTTTATTAGAGAATTTTTAATTGAAGTATAAGTGGATGAAGGTTTTTTATAATTTATTAAGTTCTTAACATGCTTAGATAACGATTTGATATTTGATTTGATATTAAGAATTTTTAATGATACAATACTATTTAATTTATTTAGAAATGTATTACACTTAGCTTGACTTATTCCATTAGATAAGAAAAAATCCAATAAATAAATTTGAAAAAGATCTCCATCTGTTAAAGTATTAATATTATTATCATCATATGAACAGTTATTTACATTATCATAATAATCATTGTAAATAATATCATTATCCTCATAGTTAGTATATATATCATCTAAATTATCATTATCTGAATATTGATTATTTATATTATTATTATTATTATTATCTGAATATTGATTATTTATATTATTATTATTATTATCTGAATATTGATTATTTATATTATTATTATTATTATCTGAATATTGATTATTTATATTATTATTATTATTAATTGAATATTGATTATTTATATTATTATTATTATTATTATCTGAATATTGATTATTTATATTATTATTATTATTATCTGAATATTGATTATTTATATTATTATTATTATTATTATCTGAATATTGATTATTTATATTATTATTATTATTATCTGAATATTGATTATTTATATTATTATTTATTATTATTATTATTTATTATTATTATTGATTATTTATATTATTATTATTATTATCTGAATATTGATTATTTATATTATTATTATTATTATTATCTGAATATTGATTATTTATATTATTATTATTATTAATTGAATATTGATTATTTATATTATTATTATTAATTGAATATTGATTATTAGTTATATTATTATTACTTTTTTTTCTGATAGAAGAATTTTGAGATAAATCTTCCAAATTTAAATTATTAATGGAAAAATAGTTATTATATTTATCACATACAATGTAGTATATTTCTTCTCCTTTCTCTGCTATAGATTTTTTAATTGTATTAAATTGTTTAATTGTATATTCGTCATTAGGTTTTCTATTTTTATTTTTTATAAATGTATACTTTTTGTTTTGAATATATTTAACATTTATTTCATTTAAATAATATGGAAATCCATAATATACTGTTGTTGATAATATTTTATGTATTAATTTATCTGTTATTCTTATAATATTATTATTAATTGAATTATTAAAAATATTACTATTTATTAATTTCAGGATAGTGTAATTATCTTTACAGTAATTTATGTTAGGAATATTATTACTATTATTTGGAATATTAGTAAGATGAGTGTTTATTATTGTATTTATATCGTATAATTGTGGGTAATAATAATTAATAATATTACATTCATTTGATAGATTATCTGTTATATTATTACTTCTGTTTCTATTATTCATATTACTTAAAACAGTAGATATATTACATTTGAAATTTTTAATTTTCTTTTTTAATATTATATATTTTTCAATAATTTCATTATAACTGTAAATATTTCTATATAAAATCAATAAAAAGAGTAAGTCATCATAATCATCTTGACTATTATTAGTAGTATATATATTATCAAATTTGAACTGCATCATTAGAAAATACCTAATTACAGATGTATGATAAAATAAATTGTTATATATTAAAATTAAGTTATATCTCATAGCTGCTAATATGATAAATTCGTTTTCTGATTTGATATATATATTGTACTGTTGATATTGTTTTATTAATTTATCTAAATATATTGGATTTGGAATTTGGATAATATTATAAAACAAAGAAGTATCTAATAAACATTCTTCATCATATATTAAAATATTATTAAAATTATAAAATATATTATTTGCTTTAACAAGTGGATATATCGATGATATATAATCAAGGATGCCCATTGTTAATTATCAAATTAACTAAAAATTAAATTCTATTTTGAAAACGAGGCTTATTTTATATAGCTTTATATTAGTAATTTAGCCTTAATGACTATAAAGAATATTTTAGAAGTTTTAAGAATTTCTAGATTTTTAATGTCAATTACTAATTAATATATGTGTTAGAAAAGTAGAGGACGTATAAGTGTTAATATATTTTTTAGATATGTAGAAAACAACATTGTTAACAAAGAGTGTAGGATATCTTGTAAATTCTATTCTTATTTCACAGGAACAACTTACAGAGGATGTAATTTTAATATTTTTGAATACATTAGTTTATCCACATTCACTAGTCAGAAAGTAATCAGAGATATAGTAATTGCAACATGGAAATCTAACCCTAACACCATGTAATTGATAACAACAAAAATCTATTTATCACTACAAGAATAAAGTATGACTAGTGTATTTCATATATGTTTATAGACCACAATCTGCAGCCCACTACAAACTGGTTTCTATATTCCTGGCTGTATAATTTTAAGCTTTACTTTTGTTAGTCAAATGGGAAATGGAGTATTTGAAGTTGTTTGGAAAGTGAAGATATTAACCGTAGCAAATCGTAAACAAGCAATTCAAGAAGTATTAATATTAAGAAGACTTATCCATTCCAATTTCCTTCATTATTACAACACTTTTGTAGAACAAAGAGTATATATATTTTAGTTTTTATGTAGAGGTTAAATATTGCAATGGAATGTATAGCAAATGGTGATTTAGATCAACTGATAGAATATAAGAAACAAAGAAATTATCAATTCAAAGAAAAGTATATCATCATATCATATTATGCATAGAGATTTAAAACCTTCTAACATATTTCTAGATGAGAAAAACAACCCTAAAATTGGTGATTTATTAACTTCAGAGATACTACGAAGTGAGAAATATAATTATCCAGTGGATATTTGGTCATTAGGAGTAGTATTATATTGTATGATGAAATTTAACTTACCTTTTCTATCAAATAATACAAAGAAATTGAATATTTAATTAGTATATTATATTATATTGTTAATAGTGCATAAAGAAATAAAGGAATTACCATCTTGTTATAGTAATAATTTAAGAAGATGTGTAAATGGAATGTTAAAGAAAAATCAGTATGATAGATATAATGTGAATGATATAAAGCTATGTTATTCAGATCAGATTAAGGAAGTATTTAATGATTCTTATAACAGTAACAATGAGTATTTAAAGGATACTATCAGTATAGAAGAGAAGAGAAGAGAAGAGAAGAGAATGAAGTGAATTAAAGTACTGTAGAAGTAATTTTAAGTATTTTATATTTATTTATTGTGTTTAAATATTATACAACCATATACACCACCTATTGATTCTATGTACTATTAGGAATATCTCCATAATTAGGGTGAATTAGTTAAAAATATTATTACTACAAAATAGATACCTGATATATTATATTGTAATCCAATAAAATTACGAAAATATGGAATTACCACTCAAATACCATTCACCTCCTATTCAAAAATAAGCATACTAAAAATTTGCAAATCCCATTTCCCGGAAAATCTTATAAAGCCATTTAAATATGATTCCTCCTTCGGCTGAAAAGCTCAAAAATGTCCAATTTTGACTCAAATCTCACGAACTTTTTTGTTTTTTTAAATTCATTTTTTGAGTGATAAAAACAGAATTTTGAGTTAATAATTATTAAAATCAAAAATATATGATGTAATTTAGTAATATCTAGAAAATTAATTTAAATAAACTGACAAATGAAAAAATTACCTAAATCAGGTAATATAGTAACTAAGTATATTTTCATAGACCTTATAACATTAGTCACAATTTGTGAAATTTTTATTTTCTAATTCCTTTTAGTTGCTGAGATAAATAACAAAAAAGACAAAAAAAGCACTTAGAAAATTCTCATAGTGAATGTTTAATAATTTTGCGGAAAAGTTCTACATCATAATCAGTATAGCTGTACAAATCTATAGTTTTTCTCTACAGTAGCAAAGCCCCGGGGTAGAACAGGTCGCTACATCTATAAGTCACTAACCCTAACCCTAGTTAGATCTATTTAATCATTATTATGTAATTATTTTTTTATAATATTTGATGCATAAATCATCAAAAACATCAAGAATTTATCAAATGAATGATAAATCATCAAATAAATCAATTTTATTTTAACAATATAAAAATTGCATCTTGAATTCATTCGACATTTTCCTGAACTTTTCAGCATAAAATATTTTTTGCTTTATTAACATGTCTCACTTACATCAAATTGTTTACGTATCTGATAGTGATAGTGATACAGATAGTGATTATGAGAGAGATATTGATAGTATCTCTAATCCTAAAATCAGAAAAATTTGTAAGACAATTTATTTAGAAGATAAGGCTGCTGGTATCAAAAGACCAAAATATAGTATAACTTATATTATATTATAATTTATAGGTGTACCAGTAACAGGTGCTTCATTTAACCCTTTTAATCCATACAGGTCTTTATCCATCAAAATTGAGTCACCCAATGGTGAGCCACCAAAAGAAAAATCACCATTATACTCACCAACAACTCCACCTGATACAGAATCAAATGTTAGACGTTTAATTAACTCTACTGTTCAAGAGCCTCCTCTACCACCACCAATTGTTGCTCATTATGATTATCATCCTGAAGAGCCTCCAATGGTAATTGCATCATTCAGTACAAATTTACCAGATAAGGACACCTTAACTTATGAAGAGATAAAGAAGCTGAGAAATGAGAGCTTAGTTGGTAATCGTATTAGAAACGGAAGAAAGAGAGTAAAGGCAATTAGAGAAGAGTTAAGCTTTAAAATAGCAGCTGATGTAAACTTGTCAATGGACTTACAAAGATATTATGATGTAATGTTTAAGAAGAAGGAGTTAGAAGATAAGTTGTTTAAGCATCATAACCTAGAAACAAAACTCTTAAAGAAGATCACCAAGAAGGTATTACAAGATAAAACTAATTAATACTTAATTATTAATACTTTTCTTTGATTGAATTTTGTTTTTATTAGTTGATTAAAAATAACATAAGCCAATAAATTAATCGAAAATCCAAGTGTTTTTTAACACTATAATTTCGATAAGATTTTCATTTGAAATTTTCTTGCTTCTTTTTTTAAAAAAAAAAGATAATGAATAACTCTAATATTGATAATATATATAGAAAATGTAGTATATGTAAACATAGTTTTAAAATAGAATTATTTGATAAATTTAAGAATGGTAATTATCATAAATGTTGTAATACATGTAGATATAGAGCTAAAATAAATAGAAAAAAGGTTAAAATAACTTTTAATATAAATAATGAAGTAATGAAACTGTGTAAACATTGTAAAAAAATGTATACATTAGATAATTTTAGTAAGAAAGAAGATGGTTCTTATTTAAAAACATGTAATTACTGTAATGAGCAAACAAGAAGATATGCTAAAAGAAATTATAAAGAAGCTTTACATTCTCACTTGAATAATGAATTAGTGAAAAAGTGTACTAATTGCATTAATGAATATAATATAAATCTGTTTTACAAAAAGAAAGATGGATCATATTATAAACTATGTCCTTATTGTATTTTAAAAAAACAGAAAAGAAATATAAAAAAATAGAAAAATAAATGATAATCATTGAATTATAAATATCGATTTTTTATTGGGTTTTTCATAATTTATCATTTTACTTTCATTTTCATTTTTCTTGCTCTTTTTCTAAAAATATAAAAAATGAGTTATTTTGAAGATGAAAATATAGAAGGATTAAAAACATGTTGTCGTACATGTGGCACTATATACAATCTTTATGAAATGGGAAGAAAATCAAATGGTTCTATATATAAAACTTGTATAGCATGCAGAGAAAAATTACGATTACAGTATAAAAATAAAAAGGAGTCTGTTCCATCTTTATCTGAAGAAAAAGGGTTAATTAGTAATCCATATTTATCAATTAATGATGAAATTGATAGAACAAGATTTGCTAAGTGTGGTAAGTGTAAGAAGATGTTTAGACTAACTGATTTGACTAAAAATACTAAAACTAATGAATATTTTCATCAGTGCAATCAGTGCAGAGCATATTGTAAGTGTTATAAGAATTTATTAAAACAAAAGAAATCAATTCTTAATTTAATGCATGAGGTATTTCAGTGTAGATGCTGTTCATTGTTCTATGATAATGATTATTTAGGTAAGGAAGAATTAAATGATAAAGTTATGACATTTTTATGTAAAGGTTGTCTTAGATTTAAGTTAAGATTAAAAACATATAAAAATTTATATAAAGATGAAGTTATAAGTGATAGTCAACTGATGAGATGTTATTATTGCGGTATGTTGAGAAAAAAGAAATAATGACTTATCAAAACATTTGTAATATCTGTATTAAAAAATACCATCATTGTTTAAAAAAACATTCAATATAATTTTTTTTGTTAAATATATAATTATTGTTTTATTTAGGTATTTCTTATCATATTAGAGTTAAAAATATATAATGAATATTTCATCAAATACATCTTTAATGAATTCATTAAAAGATGTATCAACTACAATTGATTCACTTAAAAATGAGATGTATATAGTATTATTTTTGTTAGGTTTATGGGTTTTAAATAAAATTAAAAAAATATGTGTGTATTTATATCGGAGACATTGCCCAGAAGATATATCAAAAATATTAGATGAACCTGTAACACCAATAACAACAATACCAATGTCGACTTTTATGACTAGATCAATGCCTCCACCTTCACCAAAAGTATCAAGAGTTCATTCAAATAGATCACTTAATACATATATAGAAGATATTGATATAGATATGAATGAAAAAAAGAATAATTAGTATATAATATATATAACTTATATAATAGATATAAAACCCAAAACAAAACAAAAAATAATTCAATTCTTTAAAGTACCTTTTTAATATAAAGATAAGGTATAACTTAACAAAGTGTTTTTTTATGATTTGTTTATTGTAAGAAATCATCAAATATACTACCATCATAAGCTGGACTAAATTCAATATCATCTGGTTCATTAGTGATTATATTACCATCTTCATCAAAGTTTAATTCAGGATTTTCTTCTTTTAATTTTTGTACATATACTTTTTTTAAAGCAGCTATTTGCTTTTCCAATTCATTCTCATATTCCAATTTTCGTTTGAAGACATCATACTGGACTTGACCTGAATTCTTTACGATTGTACCAAACGGTTTTGGTACAATCTTTACCAAAGGTTTCGGAGGTAATGGTGGTGGTAGTGATTGATTTATTATTGGTGGTGGTTCATTAATTGAAACATCTATTTTCGGAGCTATCGGTTTTAATGATGGTTGAATAAATCGATTTCTTGTTGCCCAGTTGTGTTTGGTATAATGTTCCGGTTCTGATTTTGCTTGCTCTATTTCCTTTATAGTATCTGGATTGATGATACTTTTTGGTACAACATCAACTTTTAGTGTATCAGCTTTTACATTAGAAACCTTTATATCAGGAACAACTTTATCAATCTTTTTTATTACTTCAACTTTTGGTGTATCAGCTTTTACATTAGAAACCTTTACATCAGCAACAACTTCATCAATCTTTTTATTAACTTCAACTTTTGGTGTATCAGCTTTTACATTAGAAACCTTTACATCAGCAACAACTTCATCAATCTTTTATTAACTTCAACTTTTGGTGTATCAGCTTTTACATTAGAAACCTTTACATCAGCAACAACTTCATCAATCTTTTTATTAACTTCAACTTTTGGTGTATCAGCTTTTACATCAACAACAGCTTTATCATCCTTTACATCAGCAACCTTTACATCATCAACAACTTTACCTTTTACAATGTTTATTTTAATGACTTCATCATCATCATCTTCAAAATCATTGTCTTCACATTACCCAGTCTGTTTCTTTGTCATTTAATGCTTCATCATTTAATTCTTTAAGAGACTTTTCAGATTTTTTAACAGATGGTTTCCTTGTAGCAACTTTACGAATTTTTTTAGGTTTATCATCAACATCAACATCTCCATCATTATTGTTTGATTTTCTCTTTACACCACCTAATAATTTTACATCTGAATCGAAATTGTTACCCCACAGCATATGGGCTTTATTGATAAAACATCATCTAAGTTCTTTAAAGACATTTCCATTTAGATAAGACGGATTTTTGTTAATGCAGCTAAAGAAGCGATTTATTGCTTCTGCATACTGGATGACTGGTGTTAAAGATAATAAACTTGGTGAATTGGTATAATGAATGTATTTAATTTTATCATCGCAAAAATTAATGATATGCGTTGATAACACTTTAATCTTGATCCATTCTTTTACATCTATGGCATTATAACTCTTTCTACTAAACCTCTGAGTTATACCTATGTATATATATATATATATAAATATACCTCCTTTTTGATTAGGTGGTGGTTCTTCTACTTTTTTAGCTTTATCTACATGTTGCTGACCCTTCTTAACAACTTTTGATGTTTTTGATGAAGAATTTTCTTCTTCAACTCTTGGTGAACTGTGCTTAACACGAATACTCATTTTTTAAAAAGAAATTGTGAAATAGGTAACGAGAAAATAGGAAATGAAAAATGATTTCAAAATCAAGAGAAACCGTTTTTTATAGAAATGTTTGATGATTTCAAGCTTAATTTAATAAAATCAAAATATTAAATCATATAGTTAATTTAATTTTTTATTTTATGTATATCTTGAATTAGGTCTTATAGTTCTACCAAAAGAACTCTTTCTTATGTTTTTAGGTACAATATATGCTACTCTATCATTTTTATCACTATCATTTTTGTTTGAATTTATGCTTTTTATTGCACTTAATCTAAAATCTACCTTTAGTTTTAATTGCATTCTTAATTTTTCTTAATTCATAAGGTTTAAATTTAAATAATCCAAGGTTTTTAGGATTGAATTCAGAAGGAATTGATCCATCTATATTCTTTAATGAATAAGAAAAAGGTGTCTTTTTATCAATCATATAAACTTTATCACTAAAATATCTGCTTTTATCTAACTTATTTCTTCTTCTCTCTTTAACTCTAACATATTCATTTTATTAAATTTAGCATCTTTTAATCTTCGTTTTCTATTTCTTTCTCTTGATTCTTTATAAAACAAATCTTGTAATTCAAAATCATTATGAACTTCATTTGGTGTATAGCCATTAAGCGAACTATGTGGTTTTGAATTATAATATAATACTACAGTATTTACTATATTAATTAGACCGTTAAGATTATTTAATTTATCAAATTCTTCATCATCTAAAGTATTTAAATATCTATAGAACATATTTTTGATAGTTCTTACTGCACTATCTAGTATCTTCATTATATTATGTTCTATAGACAGTATCTTATATGACGATTGATAAATTAATAATCTTGGTTATTAATTAGAATAGCTGTAAGAACTTATTACCAT